>JAIUZE010001811.1:0-122294 GCA_022085475.1 Heliosperma pusillum | reverse complement strand
GGGCCGAGTTATCAACATATAATTTATCTTATGAATTTGGATTTTGATGGTTATTTTTATGTTTAAACAATGTGTAGGTTTATTAATTGTAGTTTTTAGTGAAAAAAATTATGATAATTGTCAATTTAGTCCTATTTACACCATTATTAATTAAGCTAGTTCATCATCGATTATCTATCGGGCGGAGTCAATACTAGGTCACCGGTCGGATCGGGTCGGTTCAGGTCAGGTTCGAGTTGAAAAAAAAAGCCTAATATCGGCTATCGGGTTGTGTCGAGTCGGTTCAGGTCGGTTTCAGTTCACCCAATTTTCACGATCTATCTATCAAGTCGGATTATGGGTGGATCGGATCGGTCAATTTTTGCCAGCTCTACACCTACATGATAAATAGTGACAACTATACTTTAACAGAAATATAGGCATACTTTATTTCAAAATTATGAAAATTTAGATTATTTTTATCATTTTTCGTTAGTCATCTCTTTTTTCTTAACCGAAGTATATATCTTGTCGATAATAGTGAGTAATTCTCTTGTCACGGGTATCTCAAGGAAACGTAAGTGACTATAAAAATGTTTCATCCATTTTCATGGGTTTAATTATCTCGTATATTCAAAGTAATCAAGAGTTTAATTCACGACTTGCAAATGAACAAAAAAAATTAAACATACGAAGTGTTTACTCATTATAATTTCTTCAGTATACCAAAATAAAAACTGTTCTAACTGAGCAACATAAATAAAATATACTCGTACTATTATTTGATTCTTTATCAACTACTTTTCCATCACAGTGAAGAAGATAAAGACAGGTAAGACACAGTAAAAGTTAGAAAAAATATGCCATCACAATTAGAGATAAGAAGGAGGTTCTTGAATTGCTTTTGGTAGTGGTGAGTTGGCGACCACCAATACCTAGAGTCCTAGACCAAAGAGTATTTGTCCTCCATACCTTTGGGTTTGAAGAAAAGTAACCTTAATAATTTCATCAACACAAATTCTCATTTAAGACGGGTCGATCCATCTTTAACTTAAGACGGTCAAACGCCCCTCACAAAGAGCAAGTGGATGGCAAATAAAACCCTTTACTTGTCCCCTCCAATTAAGCTTAAAACGGGTCAATCTGTCTTTATGTTTCATGAATTACCCCGTCTTATTATTATTATTATTTATTTTAAAAGGGGGAAACTTTTATTTTAATAATAATAATTATTATTATTATTATTATTAAAGAACAATGTAACTAATGGAAGGAGATCCTAAGAAAAATGAACCCAAAAACAATCCTTGACAATGAACAAATTTGTAGTACAAATTAATGGAAGTAGCTCAATGAAAGCTTCAAATGAGAAGGCAATAGTGATTACTCGTTACTCATTAGTGAATAGTGAGAGGTACTATACAAATTTACAGTAATTTCACATGTTATCGAATGTAGATTTTTCTTAAGGCCGTCTTATTTTAAGACCAGAAAATATCACTATTTTTTTTTAATAGAGTGTAACTGTTGTAAAAATATTATAATTAAATCTCTTTTTTAACAAAAAAAATGGTGGTAACATTTTATCAAAAATAATTACATTTTATTGTAAAATGTTGCCCGTTCTTATTTCATACGGCTTTGGCCTGCCCGTCCTTATTTCCTGCGGCTTTGGCCGTAGACAAGAATTTGTAGTCCTAGATAGGAGTATTATTTACCATACATGACGCTTTTAATGTGGGAAAAAAAATATTACTCCGTAATATGTATATTTATCTAAAAATTAATAATACTCCGTACTTTGTAACAGTGGCGGAGTCAGGATTTGAAATTAGGGGGGGCGAACGACTAATTTTATAAGGTACATTTAAAAAAAATTGAAATTTTTAACTAAAACTTCAAAATTTTCATCCGCCGGGGAAACGACCGCCCCTGCTAGCCCCCTAGAGCCACCACTGCTTCGTAATATGTTAAACCCTGTTTCATCCGAGGAAAATAGAAAGCTATCCTCAATTTGTGGAGATACGTACGGTTCATAATAAAATTACAATATAAAAGTCATAAAATTGTGAGAAATGATATAAAATCGGTCACACTTCACTGATAAAATGGCCAAATGGAGCACTACTAATTATGCAAACCATGTATTCCCTCCATTTGTTTTGGTTTTCTTCTACACGGCCTTAAATGCTATACTTTGACGATGCGTTTAGTGTATTTATATACTACTCTCTCTCTCTCTCTCATTTATTTACCAATTTTATTCTTAGGCATTTCCTTCATTTATTTAACTTTATATATAAGGGCTGCTTCTAAAGGTCAATTTGATTATATATCACCCTCATAATTATCCACTTGTCATCCGATAACAACAACCACAAATGGTTCACTCTCCCTCTTTGGTCTTTGTACCAAAAACAAAAATAAACAAATGATCAGTAATAGTGAGCATTTAAAAAAAAAATCTTTTGAAAGCCTTTTAGAATGGTGAATATAAATATATTATTATCATATGCCAAATAGTTCTTTTATTCCATTAGGATATTTACATTTGAGTAAAATACTCATCACATATGAATAAAATGTACACAGCCTAATAAGACAGATGAATTAATTTTTCAAGATATATAAAGTTAAAATATTGAAATCTATCTTTACAAAGGTAAACTAGATAAAAAAATCATTTGTATCACGATCACAAATAAAATAATAATTAATAATGTTATGAAAAAACACATAAGGAGATAAGATCTCTCGCAAGCAAAGGTGGCAAATGAGTTTCAATCGGGTCGGGTCACTTTGGGTCTGTCTCACACTTTGTTTGAAGTCGTGTCTTTTGGATTTCGGATCAGTTTCGAATGTTAAGGTTTCAGGTCATTTTGAGTCAGGCAAATGGTTAAGATATTTTAATTAGTACAAATACGCCTAATTAGATTCCTTAAACCTATTTAATCGCCTTTTAGTAAAACCCAAACTTTTAAAGCTTCCACATTAACCCACGTCATCACAACATTTTTTTGTTTTCCATGTACAAATATGAGGAATAGAAGTAATGATGGACCCCACCTGTTTTTGCTTCATTACTTTCTTAAAAGTATAGTCTTTAGCGTATACTTCTTTTCATGTGTATTTTTTTTTTCACTATTTTTTTTTGTTCCATTATTTATTTTGGCTTTTTCATGAATTTTATTTGCCTTATATAACTCATTTGGGTGATTAAATACATGCCCAAATAAATCTGTACTCGAAAAAACGATTGAAAATATCTAGGAAGTTTTTATAAAACGACAACAAAAAACTATGCGTCGTTGACATTTTTCCTACTTTGTCAACTTACCATTGACTTTCAAATCGTATTCTCTCCGCCACAGTCACTTTATTAAACTTTAACTTAGATATTATAATAAAATATATACAAATAATTAAGACGGTGAGAATACTTTCTATATCAATTTTTTACTATTTTAAATGAAAATCGCAATAGATTTAACAAAAATATATAAAATATTGAAGAGATTACAAATTAATAATAAAAAAAAGTAAATTCAACAAATATAAATTACAACGAATAATGATAATGATTTTTCAACAAATTAATCTATCATCAGCGGTAATTCAAATATATATTAAAATTTACTATAAAAACACTAACATTTGGACCAGACGTGGACGTGAATATTTCATGCCTGAACCTTGGCCAAGATGCGGGATACCTCTGTCTAGAAGCAAATTATTTTTTTTTAAAAAAAATGTTGTTGGATTTGTTTGAATTATCGTCATTAAGAAATGAATGTTAATAGATGTCGTGATATTATATGAAGTACGACTTGGTAGGAACTTATTGATTAACCTTAGGGAAATAGAGATTTTATATTGTTGGGTTACTTGAAAAAGTGTGTAAAATCATTTTACACTAAATTAGTGTAAAAAACAAGTTAATATTCTTCTTTTCAAAACATGGGTAGTTCACAATGAAACTTTGGAGAGATGGTCTCATAATAAATTATTGAGAGACATTTTTGTTATACTCCTTGATATAATTTAGTACTCACTATTTATATTATTGATTGTGACTTACAATGTATCTTTTGTTTGCTACATGTTTTCATATTAGAACAGTTGTACCTATTTCATCATACAAAGTATATTCTAACCATTTTTAATTAGTATCCAATTTTATAGTATACGTACACCTTTTATTTCTTTTTGTTGTATCGTTTTTCCATCAGTTTATATTTAATCTCTCAACAAGTAAAATTGTAAGGTCGTGTTATACTAATTTAGTGTAAAAACGCCTTCTATAAAAATTATTATGCGTAAAATATATTTAGCTAATTGTATAAATTCCACCAAATTATATCATGTATATTTTGTTAATAATATTTTTACTATTTTCTATAAAAACACTCTCGTGCAATTTTGCAAGGGGTTAAAACTAGTTTATTATGTAGTGTTCCAACTTCCATCCTATAAACCCTTCATTTTTTTATGTAAATAATACTCCGTATATAATATGATTTAATACTTATAATTTCGGGTCATTTTGGCTCACTTTGGATCATTATTTTTGATTGGGAAATTTACGGGTTAGGTTGTTTTAAGTTTGATCACCTCGAGTATGGTCAATATTTGATCAATCAAAGTTCAGGTCGTGCCTAGGTCGAGTACAGTTTTGGGTCATAATCGAGTCAAGCATCAATACAGTATCGGGTCACTAGCATTCGGATCTCGAATCAACCTTGTCAGGTCAATTATTTGGATCGAGTCAGCTTTATCATATCTACTCCCATTTGAACATTTTAAGTAATCCATCCAATCGCTTAAAAAATAAAGTCTTCAACTAATTAATAGGAGCCAAACTATGGAAATTAGAACTCCAAACCCTAATTTATGGGAAGTAAAAAGGGGGAAGTAGGTCAAAGGTCTACTATTAGTTTATATTATATTAATAAAAGACCGAATTGACTGAAATAATCACCACCATAACTAAAAGCTGGAATAGTCAAGGAAAATTTCCAGGTGAAAATATAATCACATGCTTTTGTCCAATAAACTACCAAAAGCATTGATTAAGACTTGAGCTCATCATTTCTCAATGAAAATATTCTCATTTTTAATAGACATATCCAACGATATATTTACATCACATATTCTCATTTTTAATAGACATATCTTTCACAAGCTTGTGACGGGTCAAATATTGACACATAGATAATAGATAAAAAAAAACAAGTTATTTGTGATTCCCTAACTTTGTCTTATCTACTCAAATAGGAGATATTTAACCCGTTATAAACTTGTAATACATATATCCGTCACAAAGTATATCCATTACAAGGGAGATTTATTGTTCTTATACATATACCTAGCAACAAATTAACACAAGATACTCAAGAATCTCAATATCATCACTCCCTACTATCTAAGTTTTCTTTGTCGTCTAATAAATACCTCATCTTCCGATTCGGATATTGTCAAAACACTCCTATCAGATGTCAGCCGATTCTAAATCATTTTCCGAGTAATTAAGGCCGTCATTACACTGTTGACCTACATTATATGCTTGAGTGGATGGTTTGGAGAGGCAGCTTTAATTGATATTTGTTCATTTAGATCTGGTTTGTAAGTTGCTATGTTATAGGGCAACAATGGTGGGCTCAAGCTTAAAAATCTTACATCATCCAATCTTATAAAGCTTTGTGTCATTCTTTCCTCCACAAATCAACTCTATAATAGGTTAGATTTTCAAACCTAAAATTTGTTCATCCACTTAAATTCCAATACACTAATAATTCAAAAAAAAAAAATTCTTTTTTTCAATCCCAAGGGTTTTTTCCAATACATTTTCTATTTATGTCAACAAGTTTTTAGTTTTTATTTACTCTATTAATAGTAACATTTATGTTTCCTAAAAGAGTTTGAAAACCCTCATTACCAAAAAAATAAAAACACATTATCTATTTTTTTTGTAAGTAATAGTCTATATTTAATGAAGATTGAAACATAACAATAAGTAAGTCAATAACTATTTTATTTCTTCATAATTAAGTCTAAACCAATAATAATCAAAATAAAGGGTGTGGAAAATAATGTTCCCTTTTATGAACAATAACTCATATAATCCTCTGTACTATAATAATCAGTCTTCATCTTTTGCTACACCTGAAAACAACATTTCCTTTCAACATCACCAAGATTTATATAGTAATTATAACTTAATGTGTTCCAATATAATTCCTCAAAATTCCGAAAACCCGGTCGAAACATTGCTATCAGAAGCTCAAAATTACCCTTTTTCAAGTATTAACAAGCAAATTTCAAGTAAAAAAGGAAATGGAAAGAGAGATACAAGACATACAAAGATTTGTACTGCTCAAGGGGTAAGAGATCGGAGGGTAAGATTGTCAATTAACATTGCTCGCGACTTCTTCAACCTTCAAGACATGTTAGGGTTTGATAAGCCAAGTAAAACCCTAGGATGGCTTTTGGATAAGTCTAAGGTTGCCATTGAAGAGCTCACTATGACCGTCGAGAAGAGTAATAATAATGAAACTAAGATAAAAGATGGAATAATACTCGAAGAAAAAGATGAAGATGAAGATAAACAAGACGAAGAACATGAGGAACAAGTAGAATTAATAAACACAAAAGGTTCTTCTTCTAAAAAGAGTGTCAAGAAAAAGAAATGTATCGATCGAAGTGATGAAAAGGCGATAAGGAGGACGAATAGAGCTAAGGCTCGAGAACGAGCAAGGGAGAGAACTAAAACTAAGAAGACAATCAATGATCACAATAGTTATATACATTTGGAGAGAAATTCAATTCATCAACAAAATGATCAACAACAAGGAGATGAACAAAATATGTTGTTTCCTCACTCGATTTCGTGTTTTCCTACACACACTAGTTTGATTTCCCATGGTATAAACAAAGGGATTAGTGTAGGAGAATCTATTGTGTTGAAGAGCAATTCAAAAGAAAACACATCTCTTAATTACAATTATGATTTGATTACAAAGGATTATCCATTGGGTTATTATAACTATCACAATGATCATTACAACAAATTCGAGATTGAAAGCTTGCCATCTTTGAATGTTATCAATCTTTCCACAGGTTTGATTTTTTTTTTGTAGATGTACTAACCTCTTCTCAGTGTTATTTCTTAATTTATAGCTATCTTAATTTTTATAAATAGAAAGAACACAATGGAATTGAGGGAGTAATAACTCGTATCAATAGGTTCCTTACGTTTTTATTCTTTTGTCAGCAGTATTTTAATGAAACGTAAAGAATCTGTTGAATGAGAGGGAGTATGATTTATCAGTAGTCATTTATGTTTGTGTGTTTTATTTCAGAAATTCATATCAATACAAACTCATGGGATAAATGAAGCAGCAAATCAAAATCTGAAAAAGACTAGCACAAGCTAAGGAAGATTATGTACATACATGTAAGAACTTAATTAAATTATTTCTTAAATGGTAGTGTTGTTATTTCTAGTTTATTCCGCCTTATCAGATCTATATTTCCTTCAATAGTACTCGTATAGGTCTAATTGTTTGATAAGTTTATAATAAGATATGAGACCGAAGGGATCATATTAAACAAACTTAGTTAATAGCGTGCAAGAGATTATCCGTCTCAATCAAAAACATAATTAAGCCGATGGTTTTATTCCTTAAAGCTCCCCTTACGCGCTATTGTCCCTTAGGCTTGAAGAGTTGATAACACATAAACTATATTATAGCTTTTGCTAAAATTCCAATTTGTGAGAGTAAGAGACTCCAAGATATGAGCTTGGGGTCTCAAAACCGTCGATGCACACATATCACTATAGCCAAAAATATAAATTCATGATTGATGCACCATCAATATTTTTGTATGTAACTTAATATAAGGATTATTATCATGGTGCTGGGTGCATTGGAAAATGGAGAATTGTTATTAAGAGAAGTTAAAATTTTAGCTTGGAGAACTCAAGAATAAGAAATTTGAAAATATACAAATAGATGCATATATTACTTTATCTTGGCCGGTGAAAAGAGATCCACAATGACGAATGTGATCTTGAAGGGGTTTGAACGCAAGTCATGAGTATTTCTCCTTATGACTTTACCCGCTAAGCTAGCTCACATCTGTTATAGTTACGTTGTAGAAACTATATGCAAGACATTCATTTACATATAAAAAACTATCCACATTACCTCTCCATACATCAAAGAATCGACCTTTGCAAGGTTAGGGAGACGATTATATGCAGGCAACTCAAATCCTTAGGATTAAGAAGTAATTGTTGTGAGACGAATATATATCGGCAATGCAGAAACGTTCTGTCCGAATTCTGAGGGCATCACAAGATGCACGACAAAGAGAAATCGAGGCCTTAGCTTGTTGTGACTAATTCAATTCCAACACAAAGTATGTAGTCCTTGTACATTACATGTTGAATTAAAGCACCAGGAAAGATAACTAGACACAAGTAACTCAAACCCTTAGGATTAAGAAATAATTATCCCTACTTTATTTGTCATTTTTTATCAAGATTGTGTAGAGTAAAATATTTTCATCCCTTCTGAGTCATTTTGTTGATATATTCTAATTTTAGTTGTATTAGTCATTTGTTTAACTTTCGGCCTAAAGAAAACATATGCCTTGTCTAATTACCTCATTTTTTTTGTTTTAAATGTGGCACAAGGCCAGTACAATAATATATGGGGGGAGGGGGATTCAAACCAGTGACATATTGTCACGATACCTCAGTCTTAAGTCTTAACCGTTAGTCTATGACCTTTTCGGCGAATTATCACATCATGTAAGTGGTCGGATATTGAGGGGGTAACTCAAGTGGATAATGGTCGTACAATGGACTTTGTGTTGTAAATAATAATCCGTAGTTAACAAATGATTGAAACGGAACTAGCGTGCACCAATACTTATGAAAAATGCACTTGATAAAGACTTATATATGTGTTGTTTGATCATACCTATGATCACCAAGTTGAGATATTTCCCTAATGTAATGTCAAGACTCAAGATGTCTTCAAGCAATTTGATTTGTCACTCAAATTTCTACCTGAAGAAATAAACCAAACTAAGATGCAGAAAATTAATTAGATCATGTATAATAATAAAACCTAATTAATGACCCTATTGACCTATTCAACCCTAGCTGATTGACACCACTAGTACTTTTGCTGTTTTGAATCCCCAATTCTAACATTGCTAGTTCTAATAGAGTGTGAATGTTGTAATGCTCATTTCCCTGGATTTACATCAACCTCTTTCAATTCGGATTTGATTTGGGTTGAATAGAAAAGCTCTCACTACTCATGAGTTGTTGGTCGTACCGAAAAGCTCTCGCTCATGAATTTTAACATTTCAGAACTCAAACTCAAGACGTATATCTAATAGTTTAGTTATCGTGTCAACGCAACAAGATGCGTAATTAAGGAGCAATGATCCCTCCAGACTCCATTGTGTGTCTATGATGAGCCTCATGCCCTCATGTAACTATGTGAGCACTAAGCAGGTTGTTTTGGTAATTTTGTTCCTTTCAACAGTATTTTGTAATCAAGTTTCTGTAGTATGTGCATTTCTATGTTGTTTTAAAATGAGATCTAGGGCTGAAACAAGGAAACCAAATTGACTAGAGGTCAAGCCAAGTCGAGTCGAGCTTCATATTTTTCCAATTTTAATATCGGCGGCCTGAGCTTCAACTTTTTAGTCTCGATGAGCTTCGAGTTGCACTCGAACTCATATTTTGTCTCTTACATGTGATTCTTGATTCCCAATCAGTATTCTACACACTTTTTGTAAGACAGCTTTACGTAAGAATTTTAATGTTGTTTTATTTTGAGTTATCATAAAAAAGGAAATAAATTTCAGATAAGCAATTGTATTAATTCAAAAATTGTACTTCTTACTCTGATCTCCAAGCTAAAAGCAATCTTATGGGGGCTATATATAACCCGGGAGAGTTTGAGACTATGTCTAATCAGTAGGTCTTGTTTGCGACGGATCGGATCTTGCGACGGGTATTTTGTGAGAGGAAATGGGTAGAGGGGACAAGGTGGGCACCCCCCATGTGCTTCTCCACTCACCCTTGATGGGTATTTTGTGAGAGAATATGGTATCCGTCTTAAGCTTGCGACGGATAGTGTCCGTCACAAATGAGAATTTGTGATGTCTAATAGATGTCGAGTATGTTACCTTGGTATGTCAAAAGGGTGGTTAATCTAGTATGTGTGGTTCGAAGACGATCATGTATGTTTGGGGTTTACTTAGTGTGCATTTGTAAAAGGTAGTGGTTGTACGTTCACTCGTCATCCGATTATAAACTTGCTTGTACTACATAGATAAAAAGAACTAATCTAGACTTTTCATATTCTTTTGATTTTAAAACTTTTTCAAAAAAAAAATCTCATATAATTTTTAAAACGGTGTAAATTTGAAGAATGAGTGTTGATTAACTTGCACAAATGATAATTAACATGTTGATCGAAGAAGCCATATATAATCTCACAACTCACAAGTCTATCGAATTGTTTAAATATGTAGAACATTTCTTAGCACCCTTAAATGTCTAGTCTATAATAACACTGGACTGATCAAATTAAAGATACTTATCAAAGAAATTTTAGGGAAATATAAGTATAATATTATTCACATATACTTATATTACAAATATATATACTACATTTTAGGTAAAATATTACATTTTTGTTTAATTAGTGTTACTCAACTATAAGCTAATTATGAGTATTTTACCATTCAATATCTCACAACTTCAGCAACACTAACAAAAACGGTAATGATTTTGCCATTAACTTAAAATTAGTATAATGATAACGCTCTTATCGTTTTTTCTAATGTTATTCAATTTGTGAGAGAGTGAATAGTAAAATGTCCATATACGGAGTAATAAATTAGCTTGTATTTGGATAGTTTTAGTAAAAACGGTAGTTGCGTTATCATTGCCCTAATTTAATCTACTACATAGCAATAATAACATAAAGTAATAAATACAGTGATAATTATAGAACCTGATTCCTTGTTACTGTGCCATATACTGTAGATACAAAGCCATAGGCAAAATGTTGAAAGAAAGAGATCCTGGAATTCTGGAAATGGTATGAAAATGGAGAAAATGGTGAATCAATTTTTAAGTATACGTGTGATTGTGGTTTAGAATAATGTAGTACATCAATAATAAGTGTAGATTTAGGTCTTGTATATCTTGTTCATTATGTATGACCTATTATGTGTACCTCAATACTCTATAGTCTATACCATAGGATTTTGCTGTATTATTGTACTTCCTATTCTTTTTCCTTGTTTTCTTATGCAGTTGGTCTCTCTTGTGACGGTTACAAGCTTGTGACGGACTAAATGTGACCATTTTATGATAAAATGTAATCATCCATAAAATGTTACCAGTCATATAATGGTTACATTTTCATGGTCACATTTGCTCCGTCACAAGCTAGTGACGAAAAGTGCTCGTCACAAATGAGAATTTGTGTTTTTTATGGTCAATTTTTTAAAATTGTGACTTGAAAATGCAAAAAATTATACTCCCTCCAATTTTACATGTTCTTCCCTTTTCTTTTGGACACAAGGATTAAGAAAATCATTTTGGACCACACAAAACACACTACCCACATTCAATTAAATTTGGACCACACAACTACTCACAAATAAGGAAAGAGGGAACATCACCACACTTAGCCCAAAATGAAAAGAGGGAAGAAGATGAAAAATTGGAGGGAGTAGATGATATTGATATTGATATGATGCTATAATATTTACACACTAGTATTGATGCCTGACTCCGCCCGGGATACGTATATTTATCTTTAAAATTTATTTAAATTAAATATACTTTAAAGTTGTATAACTCATAAATTTATCATTAATATAATTTCTCATGACATATCTTAAAATTAAGATAAAATAAATTATTAAACAATTTATTACTCCTACTATTAATATTTTACTTTAATCAATTGGTCGGCTAATTGTTCATATATACTTTTTTTAATGTTAGTATTTTTTCTTTTATTACATTCGTTATTACTACTGTTACTTTCACTACTCCCGTCGTAATTATTGTTACTTTCACTGCTCTCACCGTAATTATTGATACTTTCACTAATGTCGCATTAATATTGAAAATTTCACTACTCCCGTTGTTATTTTATTACTTTCATTACGCCCAGTTCTAATATTGTTACTTTAACTATTGAATTGAGTGATTATTATAATTTGATTAACTGATGATTAAACATACAATTTGAGTACACGTGCAATTTTGAGAGGCTCATATATTTATATAAATATATTACATATATGTTAAATCAATTTAAAAGAATTATGCAATATTATATCTTTTGGAAACCTAGCTTGATTTATTTACCTTTTAATAGTTTCCAAATTATTTTGCGTAGGTTAAATAATTATAAATTATAAATTTAATGTATACTCTATGCTACTAATTAATACCATAAGTGGGTCATGTTTACTTTAAGAACAATCGCCCTATTTTGGTATTTTCTAAATTTATACTTCAACCAAAATTATATAATATTTACACTGAAATCCCTTGATCAGGTCTATCACATAGCGCTATCAATTAAAAACTATATAGTATAATTAATTTGTACTTAACTTTATTTAATTACATGGAAGCCCATTGATTTCAGGATTTAATATATAGTATAGATCTTAGTAAAAACTCTTTCACAAAAATATATTTTTTGTATAAAATTGAAATATAAAGACACAAAAGAATTATTCTGCCAAAAAAAAATGTTACGAAAAAGATAAAGCGATATCTTTAAGACTGCGTAAAAGCTTACTTGAAAATTATGGCTTATGTTAATTAATTAATTTTGCCAAAGCTTGACTGAAAAAGAAAAATATCATACATTAAAGTGATTAAACTCATTTATTTGAGTAAAATTAGCTTGTATTTCATATGATATTTTGCTACATCTGCTTCCAGAGATAATTCCAGAAGTCGATAGACGTGGATACGTAAAAAAATTTAACAATAAAAATTGGAGCTATACATTAAACTCGTTTAACATATTTAATGTGCTTCGTTACTAATTATAAAAATTGTATTTATTTCTACTCCACTGCACACTCGTTAGAACTGCCTCGCTTCAAAGTTCATATAGTTTGATTATTTGTATTTGTTTGATCACAAATTCTTATTTAAGACGGAGGTATCCGTCTTAAGCTTAAGACGGATACCATATTCTCTCACAAAATACCCATCAAGGGTGAGTGGAGAGCACATGAGGGGTGTCCACCTTGTCCCCTCTACCCATTTCCTCTCACAAAATACCCGTTGCAAGATCCGACCCGTCTTAAGCAAGACCTACTGTTGTTTGATAGTCTATTTAATTGTTTAAGCTATTTTTTCTTTATAAAAACGTATTGTAGTAATTAAACAACAAGAAATATCCTTAATTTCAAATTCCAACTTTCTGTGTTTACACTTTCGGTAGAGTATCTATTCTATTTTATTTTACTTGTATTTATCGCAACGACCAAGTTAGGCTCTAATTCTAATTAATGGTTATTATTTTTATTTTTCATAAAATAGTTATTATGTATAATTTTTTCCCAAAAATTTCGCCTAGGCCATGGTCTGACTGATTGATTATTAGCGGCCTGTGTTTAGCTTGGTCTTTGAATTTTTTTCTTCTTTTTTTTTTTGGCAAAAAGGAGCATATTATAATATTATATAGGAATTGAACCAAAAAAAAAAAAAAAATATTATATAGGAAGGAATAACGAAATAGTCAGATACATCATGGGGGCGGGTCGGGGGAGAGGTGTGCCCGCTACAACAAAGTCATGGATACACATATCCGATAAAAAAGAAGGGGCAAAGTCCCAATTAAAGCAACCATTACAAATACTAATATCATTGATAGAATGTCTCGCGATTGCATCCGCAACTTTGTTTGTCATTCTTTTCTCAAAAATAATCTTTAAATGTGGTGAGTTCCTTAATTGTTCCCTACACTTAATAATATATCCTTTTGGATATTCAAGCCAAAAGCAAATATGAAAATATGAGAAATACAAATTTTGGTATTAAATGAATATTGTATGTCTTAAATAATTAAATGATTCAAATGGATGGATACGATAAAAAAAAGTAAAATTCCTAAGTCATGAGAAATTCATGTCTTATCTATTTGACTACTTATTAATAAGTTTCTCTTAAAACAGATATTTATACATTTTGTTTTTGTCTTAACTATGAAAGTAGTGGCTATTTGACCCGTCTTAAACTTAAGATGGATATATGTTTGTCTTAGATAAGAATTTGTGACTACTTATATACAATATGGTAGTATTGTCTCATTTTATGTTTATTAAGACACAAATTCTCATTTGTGACAGACGATATCCGTCACAGGCTTGTGACAGGTCGAATCCCTCTCACAAGCTTGCAAGTGGGAAATCAATACTTTTCCACTTGTCCTCCCACTTGCAAGCTTGTGAGAGAGATCCGACCCGTCACAAACTTATGACGAATAGCGTCCGTCACAAACAAGACTAATTGTTATTAAGATGGCTAGGATTAGAAATTGTATGTAGGATTGTAGGGTAAGGAAGGGGTATGGTAAGAGTGTACGAATGTCTCCTCATACCTCACAAACCAATCCGATCAAGTCAAGATACAAAATGTGAAAATCTTTCAAATATCTATTATTTGGATTAAATAATCCTCAACAACGGCGGAGGAAATTATTTAAATATTCACTTTCTAGTTTCTACATGCTAAGCTATGATTTTACTGTTTTCACCAGAAATTGGATCAATTAGGTTGTGAATTGTGATGCAACAAACACTTTCCTTCACTATACGCATCTAAAGGGCGGTTATAATGTAATTTTAGCTCCTTGTTTCCTTTTAAGCGATTCAAATTTCATCTCGAAAAAAAAATTATGGTTGTAATTCGCAACTTCTGGTGATGTGTATGACTCTAGAAGAAATAACATAGTAAAATGATGTTTTTTAAGTAAATGTCCTAACCCATTACCGTTACCTTTGAATATACTCTACCACTCAAAACTAGACCTAGCAAAGGAGGGCAGCCGGTGCGGGAGACAATTTTAGTATGCAAGAGTTGGGTCAAGTTCGGTCAACTATATCAAGTTCTTATAAATAATAATTAGTGTGCAGTAATAAACATTCGGGTCGGATAATATTGGGTCTGATAAATTTGGGTTCGTGTCTTAAATTTGAGTGTCAAGTCAGATCAATTTTACCAAGTCTATTCAAAACAAGCTATTTCCGATTTTCCGCCATTTAAATGATTTGTACACTTAAAATAGATTTACATACGAAATACCCGACTCAACAAAGAAAGTGCATTTAAAACCAAAATCCCCCAATCCAATCCAATGAGTCAAATCATAATCCAAATTAACTAAAAAGACGTTCATCAATTTTAGTCTTACAAACCTTTTTTCCACAAGGAGCCTTGAGTACATATTTGTGGAGAGCGTGTTCTAACTCCCTAAGTCCTAACCTATGACTAATGACTAGTATGCTTTTAATGAGTAGCTTTTATTTGCGACAACTAGTGTTATCTAGATTTGGTAGATTATGTACAAGAGACACTATGGATACTTTAATACTCTTACAATTTCACATAGATTATAGTAGTAATAATGACAAGCATACATTATAATGAAAAAAATAGATAAGTACTAGATTTCATGCCCGTGCGATGCACGGGTCTACGTTAATGTCATTTTCATAATTTTTCTATAACAATTAACTTGTAAAAATAAACTTTTGAAATTTTAAGATTATAATAAAATATACTCCGTAATGTTTAAGAAAATAATATTAATATATTGATTCAACTTCTATTTTAAACATATTTTACCAACCTTGGCAGGAATCAAGTTATATTTGATCTATATGACTCGAAAAATGATCCAAGGTACCTAAGAATTAAGTTCTCGAAGACAATTCTTAAGAGATCCAAAAGATTTTGGGTTGATCACCCTACCTTATGGTAATTGTCCGGTATGAGGCAATTCTACTATTTATAGGTATTAGTATCTTCACCACACTTACATTATTTTTCAAGGTGGGATATATAACATACTAAGAATTACTCTAAGTATGTACAAATAATATGAGATTTTATACTATAATGATAACATTTTTTTACTACGAATCTTATAATTAGATTATTTTCATAATTAATACAAAATTTTAAGAGTTCTCGAAAATAATATTTGAGAGACTTAAACGATTTTGGATTGATATCTAATTTCAAGGACGGCTCTTATGTATAATCGCATGATCACTCCAGCTTATGATATTTCTCCGATGGGAGAATTCCTCTATTTATACATAGTATATTCACCACACTTACATTATTTTTCAATGTGGGACAAATAACATATTTAGTTGTACACCATTAAAAATTTTATTTATGATATTTTCCTTAATTAATTTTGATGATGTAAATTTCATTAAGGCGGGGATAATAATACAAACTTTTAAGAGTTCTATAAGATAATACTTAAGAGATTCAAAAGATTTTGGGTGAATATCTAACTTTGAAACATGACTCATTTTCACAATATTTTTGTTGTGAAATAAAATGTAAAAGGTTTTATATAAAAATTATAAGCATCACTTGAATATAATATAGAAATGTATATTGAGATAAATAAAAGATTTTTCACTTTATTTTTTCATGATACCTTTCTAAATTCATTTTTGATAATGTAGGTTTCACTAATGCGGATACAAACTTTTAAGAGCTCTCTAAGACAATATCGTCTAAGAGACTCAAAAGATTTGGGTTGATATCTAAGTTCTAATGATGACTTCTATTTATAATTATATGATCACCCCACCTTAGGATAATTTTACGATGTGAGACAGTTATACTATTAATACGTAGCATATTTATCATACTTGTATTATATTTCAATGTGGGACAAATAACTTATTAAGTAGTACACCATCAAAATTATTACTTATATAATACTTTCCTAAATTTCCTAAATTAAGTTTGATGGTTTAAATTTCATTATTGTGAAGATAAAATACAAACTTTTAAGAGTTCATTAAGATAATACTTAAGAGACTAAAATGACTCCAATTTATAATCATATTTTTTATCACTCCACCTCATGATATTTTCCGACATAGGATAATTTTACAATTTACACTTAGAATATATATTTATCACAAATACTGATGATCATTATTTGTATACATATTTTATGCCTCCCTTAGACGCATTTTACTCGATTTACCGTCTTTCCTTGCTTATTTCTATGCTATTTTAGCTAGAATATAGATTCTGCCGCTTTTGTTATGTTTTAATGCAGATTGGATGCATTTGGAGCTTTTCGAGTAGATATGGAGCATGGCGGAGTTGGATCGTAGAAGCTAGGCGTGGAAATCGAGGAAGAATGAGGAGAAATGAAGAAAAGTCGAAGGAAACAAGCTATAATGATAGTTGCTCGACCGAGCATGTTACCTGTGCTCGATCGAGTCGTTTTGACTCTTGCTCGATCGAGCAGAGTCACTTGCTCGATCGAGCAAGCTCTATTACGGCGGATTTCTTTTATTTTCCTTAACTTTAAACCTAATTAGTAGGATCTTTTGTAATATAAAAAGAAAGCTCGTCTTTCTTAATTGGGGAGGCTTTTACATGCTTTCTTATGCTTTTTAATACTCTTAGGCTTTAAATCATAAACCCTAGTTTAGTTTGCTTGCCTCCGGATTTATTTCATCAAAGACGATTGTCTTTAGTTCATCTTGTAATCGGTATTCTTCAATCTTTCTTAGTTATTTATTTAATTGTCTTCTTGTTCTTAATTGTTCTTTGTTCATCCTTTCATAGTTATTAATCATGTTTACTTTAATTATTATTGTTGTTGTTTATATCGTTATGAGTAGCTAAATTCCTTTCTAGGGTTGGAAGGGGATCTAGGATTGTTAGAAGGGGTAGATTAATTAATTGAATTGCAATAGCATGGTTATCGTTTGATTATCGTTTTAATTCTAGTTGTTTGATTACTGGCCAGGATTAATTAACTAGTCTTGCAAATTAGGATTGACACCGACTGGGTTAAGACTAAGATAGGCTACGATAATTGAATAGAACTCGTTTAATGATAGCGATCGCATGTTAATCGTAGATCTAAAGGGCATAATTGAATCGACTGATCTTGTGACCTTAGATAGCTTTATTGCATGATAATTGATTACTCCCTATCCCTGAACAATAATCCTAGTGAACCTGTGACCCTAGACTTTTAATCTCATTGTTTTCAACCTTATTAGTTTGTTATTGCTTTTTACTAGTTGTTATTATTATTAGTTATAGTTGTTATTGTTATTGTTGTTATTGTTCACTTTAGTTGTTGTTATTAATTGCTTTTAGTTTAAAAACCAATCTCAAACCCCGAAATTGTTACTTAGAGACGAACTTAGTTTAACAGATTAGAATACTACCGCCTCCCTGTGGATTCGATACCTTGCTTACCGCTGACTATTAGTTAGTAGTGAATTAGGTTTTACTTTGATTAAGGTGACGCGACTTTACCCTTATCAAATACATTATTTTTCAATGTGAGACTAATAACACATTAAGTAGTTTATCATCAAAATTATTATTTATGATACTTTTCTAAAATTTTTAATAATGTAAATTTCACTATTGTGACGATTATAATACAAATTTTTAGAACTCTTCAACACAATACTTAAGATCAGACTTAAAAAATTATGGGTTTATACCTAAGTTCAAGGATGACTACTTTATATAATCATAGAATCACCATATGTTATAATAATTTTTTGATGTGGGACAATTTACTATTTATATGTAATATATTCACCATACATACATAATTATTCAATGCGTGACTAATAAAAAACTAAATAGTACACCATCTTATTCTATATTAGAATAATAAAAGAATATTTTAAAGGTCACTTATTATATTTTAAAATTCTTTTATTAACAATATAAAAAAGATGATCATATTTATGATTACTCTGTCTTATGATAATTTTTCAATGTGGGACAATTTTACTATTTATACATAGTATATATTCACCAGTCACCATAGCTACATTGTTTTTCAAATAACACATTAAATAATTTATCATCAAAATTATTATTTATAATAATTTTCTAAATTAATTTTTAATGATGTAAATTTAACTATAATTTAGATTATAATACAAACTTTTAAGAGCTCTTTAAAACAATATGTAAGAGGCTCAAAAGATTTTGGGTTGAAACTTTATTTCCAAATATGATTCCTATTTGTAATCATAAGATCACCCACCTTATGATAATTTTCTGATGTGAGATAATTCTACTATTTATAAGTAATATATTCACCATACCTATATTATTTTTCAATGTGGGACAAATACCATACTAAAAATTACACCAAGTATGTGCAAATAAATAGTATGAGTTTCTATACTTTCGGAGGTTTTTTTTACCACGAATGTAACTATATTATCTTCATAATTTTTGTAATGATACTTAATTTTTTTTAATAATACTTTTCTAAATTAATTTTTGATGATGTAAATTTAACAATTGTGGAGATAATAATAATACACAAACTTTTAAGAGATTTCTAAGACAATACTTAAGAGACTTAAAAGATTTCACTTTGATATAGAAGGTTAAAGGATGATTTCTATATATAATTATAGGAGATTTTACTTTGATATATAAGGTCAAAGGATGATTCCTATATATAATTATAGGATCACCTACCTTATGTTAATTTTACGATGTGGGATAATTTTACTATTTATACATAACATATTCATTACATTTACAAACTTTTAAGAGATTTCTAAGACAATTTTTAAGAGATTCGAAAAAATTTGGGTTAATAGCTAAAATTTAAGGACGACACCTATTGATAATCATAGGATTAGCCAGTTTATGTTATTTTTTCGATGTGGGATAATTCTACAATTTATACGTAATATGTTTATCACATCTACATTATTTTTCAATGTGAGAAAAATAATATATTAAGTAGTACACCATCTATTTCTTTAAAATATATATCTCTATTATTTTTATTTTATATAATAATTAAAAAATTATCCACTTAATTTTTTATATCCAAAGTATTATTTATGAAACTTTCCTAAATTAAATTTTTATGATATAAATTTCACTATTGTAAAGATAATAATACAAACTTGTAAGAGATCTCTAAGACAATACTTAAAGAGACTCAAAAGATTTTGGGTGGATACATAAGTTCCAATTATGACTCCTATTTATAATCATAGGATCACCATATCTTAAGGTAAATTTTCGATGTGGGACAATTCTACTTTTTATATGTAGTATATTCACCACACCTACGTTATTTTTCAATGTGGGACAAACAACATACTAAGTACTACATCATATTTTTCTATAAATTAATTATTTCTTGAATGCTACTAAACCATTATACTAATATTAGAATAATAAAAAACAGTTTAAAAGTCATTTATTTAATTTTCATATACTTAGGTTATAGTTATATGATCTTATAAATGATATGGTAGTAAAAAAATACAAAATTTATACTCTAATGAAGGCATTTTTCGTTAAGAATCCAAATATAAAAGTTTCGAAATGTTTTGCATTATAACTTTTTTTGTAAGATTGATAATCAATTTTTTCTTACGTAAATAATAGTTGTGATATTAAAAATATTACATATTATCTTTTTCGTAATCTTGGAAGATCTTAAAATATATTTTCTAAAAATTGAAAAAGATGATGTTGACCAATAGAATTACTCAAAAAAAGCCTCTTTTATATATATATATTGATTGATGCGGTACAGATTCTCTCCATTTCCTTAAAAGAAATGGACCTTCATTTCCTATAAATGGTCTGGATTCAATCTGGAGAAGAAGATCTAATGATCGTAATTATTTTATAAAAGTAATGTTATAATGAATAGAGAGAAAAAATATATTAAAAGTATGGGTGTATTGTAGAGTAAATGAAGGTAAAGAAATGGAGAGGATCCAAATGGGTATTAATGATCATGGAGGTGAGAATAGAGAAACAGATGAAGAAAGAGTAATCATTATTCATTACCGCATAAAGAGTCCATCCTAAATCCCATCAAGGATCCTCTCTATTTCTTGATCCATCACTTTTCAAGGATTCGGATTAACTTTGAACACGATCGGTTGGTTTAGATTTATTTGAGAATGAAAAGATTAATGATTGTAATTGAAATATATAGTATAATATTCATTGTGAGAGGACATGCACAAAAAAGAAATGAAGAGGATCTATTTCCCCTAAATCCTCCAGCAACGCTTCTCAACCGCCCCCTCCGTCTCCCCTTCTTTCACAGCATGTGGATTATACATCTGATGTACTACCACAGATAATATAGTTTTTGAGATTTACAATAAAGTTTTTGAGTTTAGACCATCCCCAAGCAAGGGTCACACTAACTAGGTCACGACCCATTTTTACACTTAATCAGTCCATAATTATCTTGACCCATTTATACCCTCCCAAGCAGAAAGTCGTGACTTAGGTCACCAATCCAATCATTTTCTACTTTCCAACTTTTTCAATCATTTCCTACCTTCTCTACCCCACCCAAACCTCTTTCTTACATTTTCAATTTATATTTACTAACAAACTAATAATATGTTTTTTTATATATATATTTTTTAAATCTCTTACTTAAATTATTTTTCACAACTAAACAAATCACTTTAGTTTAGCTAATATCTTCACAACTAAAAAATAATACTAAACAAATAAGTGATCCAACGGCAATATTATGATTTATGATTTGACGGCTATAATTAATCCAACACTCCAAAAAGAAAAATAATAAATAAATCAGTAAGTCTCTTTTGTGACGGTCACAAGCTTGTGACGGACTAAATGTGACCATTTTATGATAAAAAGTAATCATTTATAAAATATTACCAGTCATATAGTGGTTACATTTTCCATAAAAATGTATGATCACATTTGCTCCGTCACAAGCTTGTGACGAAAAGTGACCGTCACAAATGAGAATTTGTGTAAATAAATATACAAATATCCAAATAAATTTTCAAAAAAGAAAAAAAAAAAAAAAAAGATGTAAAACTTTGATTACTCCGTCATCTACATTCTACACCAACCATTCATTTCATCATTTGTGAACCAAAATTGAAAAGTCTTCATCCTTTCTTCATTCATTCATCAGACAACCAATCCAAACCAAACTCATTATGTAATATTCTTCATCTATGTAATATTCATCTACAACACAATAATATTCATCTCCCAAAACAAATCAGCCAAATCCTTCATCTCCCAAAACCAAATCTTCAACCCGATCTACAACACAATAATATTCATCCAGTTCACCAAAACCCGATCATTATGTAATATTCTTGTCTTTAACCCGATCTTCAACCCCGATCTTCATCTATGTAATATTCTCGTCTTTATTATTATTATTATTATTATTATTATTATTATTATTATTATTATTATTATTATTATTATTATTATTCTCGTCTTCAGCACAATAATATTTTTTTTTTGATAATAATTGGTTAAAAATATTCCAAAATTGAGTTCATTCTATAGATAATTAAAAAATATAATCTTTTTTTTTATGCTTATATTTTTTCCGTTTTTTACTTTGGTATATAATTCTTATTTTAGTTCTGGTTATCTTCTTCTTCTCTTTTGGCAGAAAAGAGGCAAGGTCTGCAACATTGGAAATGAAAGGCAGTAGAGCATTTGATTTCTGTCCTTTTTTTCCTTGTTAATTATGTTCAACCAACCCATGAGTGACACCTACTAGGGCACCAAATGGGTCAAGAATGTGAACAGAAGGTCACCAATTGACCTCTTCTAGAGCAAGGTCACCTTAATTTGCTTCTTAATCCATGATTAGCATGCCCCAACAAGGTCATGACCTCCCTCATGACCTTGCTTGGGGATGGTCTTAGTATTAAAAATTATGAATTTTACTATAAAGTTTTTGAATTCATTAATTGGAATATTAAGCTCAAAAAAATTACAATAAAACTCAAAAAACATCATATATAAGATTTAAAATGTAATTTATTAACTTTAAAATGCTCTAAAAAAATGAACAAAAACTCAAATTTATACTAGTTTAAGGTAGTACCTCCGATGTATAATCATTTTTCCCCTTCTTTCATCACCCCCTTTATCGCTGTCATTAATCCTTAAATACCAAATCTCATGGTACAAATACAGAGTAATTTTTAACAGCCACATATGACAACGTAAAATCCAGGATATTATTTGAGTCTAAGATCTGAAATTACATCCTCAACTTCTGCCAAGATAGGACTATAAGAGTGTATCTATCATGAACACTAATAATGTCTTAAAAAACTACTGTAGCAAACATGATTAGGATTAAACAGCATTTTTACTAGAAACTGAGGTAAATCAGTCTACTTTGGGACAGGTGAATTTCGTTATACTCCGTTCCAAATGAAGCAGAAGCCATCATCAAACTTGTGGCAAAAGCTAAATCGAATCTGAGCCATTATCTACTTAAGTCACTCTCATTAGGCTAAAGATGACACAGTCATGCAGATGATGCTAATCTACTACCTGTTGCCAGACCTCGAGCTTTTGGTCTATTGGTCACTGTTTAAAAACAAGTAACTCAATGGGCGTAAGGCAGGCCTAGCTGTTACCGTGACGGGAAGAGCAACTAGAAGGGACGATACACATTTTGTCCTCGCCCTCTTCCACCGTAGCCATATCCATAGCCATTGTCCCTTCCATGATAGCCGCCTTGTGACCGTCCACCACGACCACCTCGAAATCCGCGATTCCTTGAGAAATCACCAAATGTCTGAATCAATGGGAACAAATTGTCAGGAAGAGAAACTAAGAAAGAGTGACCACGTAAACATCCGACCATATCAGGTTTTAGCGAAAAGGAAAAACAACCAGTAATAAAGAAAAAAAGGTAATGTTGCCTATTTCAGAAAGATGATCTATCGTCCGATTTGCCATGCACTCTAATACTACCTCTGTACAAGTCAATTGTTTACCTTGGCCTTCTTGGTGAGGAAGATGTTAAACAAAGGTAACAAAAAATTGGGATAGGTATAAGTTTTAAACAAGAGCGTGGTA
Organism: Heliosperma pusillum; assembly: GCA_022085475.1. NCBI lineage: Eukaryota > Viridiplantae > Streptophyta > Magnoliopsida > Caryophyllales > Caryophyllaceae > Heliosperma > Heliosperma pusillum. The sequence continues at coordinate 98,113 of JAIUZE010001811.1, read as the reverse complement.
ATCTCGAACCGACTCAAGATTCTCTGAGAGTCGAGCAAATAAAAGTAACTATAAGCTAGATGCAACTGTTGGTTTCGAGCAAGAGAAAAAGAAATGAACATCCATACTCATCGTCAAATACATGGTAATGCCTTTTCAAAAAGCATAGGATTATAAGAACTGCATATCTCAATCCTTATTTTCTTCATAGAAAACAAAAAGCAACTACAGACATCTCAAGTTGCAAATTCAGAAACAGCCTCAATGGGTCGTCACAACAGGTTAAATTTACATAAACTGAGGCTGACTACATGCCGCAATATTGAACAACCCTCGCCATATCATGTGTTTGTCATAATTATTAGAGACTAAGACGATACTATGATTTAACTCGCAAATAGTCAGCTTCACAGCAGATATTGTCATGTCAACAAGAAACCAGCAATTCCACAACTACGGTACAATTGAAGGGATGACTAAACTCCATAAATTGTAAGGGGCGCTAAAGATTCAGTTTGCCAACATAGCTAGATTATATTACCTCTGTATCTACTCTCATTCGGTCAGAGAATCGAGTCCTTCCACCACGAGATTCACGATCGAGAGCATTGCAGGACAAGGTATCGAAGAAATCATCCTTCTTATATATTGGCTGCTCACAAAGCCACACAAAGCATTAAATAGAGCCAATAGACATTAAAACCATGCAAAAACAATAAAAATCATACACCTTACCTTTTTATCAGCTGCTGGGACATCAACATCATCTTCATCTTGTAGATCCGGCTCATCATCAGTCTTACTTTTACCCAGATGTCCCCACACCTCATCTTTTTTGAATCTCTCATTCATTGCCTCAAAATCAAACTCTTCGTTATAGTTGGGTACAGAACGAGAGAACTGCATAGCATAAAATTTAACCAAGTTACTATAGCTCTGGAAACCTGCCAATTTTTTTTAATTTCTTCGACTAGTTGTGGAGAGATGTTCGGATAGGACTTGTACGGCCAAATGATTCCAGGGCCCAAAAGAAAGGAAAAAAAAATCAGGCGGGAAGAGTATGCATCTTTCTCACTCGCTTGTTTGCTTCTTTCAAGTGGGGAACGGCGTGTTTTACAGAGTATCCCTTTTCTAGCTACATAAGGACTAAGGTACCTAATCGAAAGGAGAGAGGAGGGCCCAAGGACGGTTTAGTGGATTTGATCCAAGGGAACCCAACGGCAGATAAGCCGTACCCATTTGAGCTGCCCTAGTTCCCTAAAAACAGCAAAGAAGTTAAAAACAAGCTATGCGTTACCTCGTTTCCTCTTCCTCTGCCATGTCCACCACGATTAACATACTGAGTGTGAGAAGAGACTGCATTCATCTAATGAAAAGAGATATGTCAGCACACAGAAGTTGGCAATTTTACATGTTGATACAAACCCAGACCTCTACCGATATGTAAATGTTTTATGGATAAAACAAAAGTAAAGGATATACAAAACAAGCAATACATCAAACATAAAATTATTACCTTTGGAATTACAGGTGACGGAAGAGGCAAGAGCGGTGCTTGGGTTTCTGCAGATACTTGTACCGGTGCAGCTGTCACCGGGGCTCTAGCTAGAGGTTGTGGTCGCGAACCAAATGGTGGAACCTGAACCACTTCGACATCCTTCTGTGCAATTTGTGAAGTCTGAGAAACAGGGGGTTCAGGCTGCAAAAATTGACCTGGAGTCACAAGCGCAGGTGCACTGGATCTCCCGCCAACAGAAGAGAGAGGTTCCGGCAAGCTGTTGAAGGGCATTGGTGAGCTAAAAACAGGCTTGGCTTGGTTAGGAATCAATGTTGGAATAGAGCTCCTATCTAACATATTAGAGGAAGTGGATGACACCGAGGACGGGTTAGCATTGTGAGATAAAACAGGTAACTCTTGAGGATGTGCCTTAAAAGGCATCATGTTTGAGGAGTCAAAAGTTGATGACGGACCCATGGTGGTGTTGATGATAGGCTGTACAGGTGGAGGAGGGAACCCCATAGATGGTGGAGTTGATATATTGGATGCTCCAGTTGGAAAGGATGGGTTCATGTTTGGATACAAAATGGGTTGCTGTGGTACTGGTGACTGGAAAGAGGGTTGCATAGGCATGCCTTGAGCTGGTTGAGTCAACGGCTGCTGTTGTGGCTGATTATAAGCAGAGGCGCCATAATATCCTGGCCAATACATTGGTCCTGGAGGACCACTGCTGCTATTAGTTGCAGGTGACGGTGATGGGTTCCAAGGAGGCAAATTCCCTTCAGGAGGATACATGGGAGTGTTATTCTGATGAGTGGTTTGAGGAATTACAGCCTGCGGCATGTGGGTACCAGAATCTGGTACAGGTCCACCAATCTGAGAGGCAGTTGAAGGAGCGGTAGGGAAGCTTGAGGGTGCAGCTGGAGGAATATAGTGAGACTAGCCAAGGATTGTAGAAAAAAATAATTAGTATTGAAAAGTTGAAACTGTATGCACAAATTTAAACTTGATTAGGAGTAGAAGTGATCAGTCAACACCTACATGGCAAAAAAAGTTACGACTTCCTATTCTTAGGAATTGCCTCAGGTTTCAAAATATGTGTGGGGAATTTTGAGAAATGGGGTAGAAGTGTAGGAGGGAGTACAAATTTTGTAGATATGATGAACAAGTAAATTAGAAAACTGTAAAACACGGGGTGCTGAGAGCACTATAGAGCACACAGCCACTAAGAAAGCATATATGTAAATGAAAAGCATCATGCTGATGGGATTAATAGCAGAAGCGAGAAGAAACAACAATTTACAAAAGAGTGAACCATCAAATCATGAAATAAAAAAGGTAGCAGAAACTCCAGAAAGCAGTCAAAGGAAGCGAATATTATAGGTAATAATTGATCCAGGTGAGATTCGATATTTTTCATTAAAACTAACCACATGTGTTACTCCAACTCACTGACTCTCTTCGTTGAGTGACATACCCCCCCCCCCCCCCTCTTTCCTAAAAAGCAATGACCGCTAATAGTCTACACTCTTGATTTCTGGTCTTAGACTTAAGACATCCCCTAATTGCAGCTTTGTTGTTAACTGTGAATTCTCCTTAAAAATAAAAATAGCCTTGCATCGATTACGATTTTTATATGATTTAGCAACTTAAAAATTCAATGTCATTTACCTGTATAATAGCTGGATCATTTTGAACAGATGAGGCTTTTTGCACAGGTGGGGCAGATTTGACCTGCAAATCCTGTTAGAAAAAAAAATTGAATTTTATCACCTTTGTAAACTTCTTTTTGAAGTAAAAGCCAAAAACTTCAACATTATCACTTGTCCGCTGAAAAAACGAACATATCAGAGAGTAACTGCACAATAACATACAGCTCACTATGCAAGTAATAAGGAGACACAAAAGTATTAGACATAGAAACATAACAAAAGTGATTACCACATTCACAAAACATCTAGTAACAGCTCACATTACCTTGATGTCACTTCCTCTAAATACTATATATTCATAAACTTTGTCAATCGCAGGGACTTGTGGACCATCCTTTCTGCGGCCCTCAGTTCCAAAAGATCGAACTGAGAAAAACGAAACGTCGATAAATGATTTACCACGGATAAATATAGGATCTTTCATAAGAAAAAGAGACATCAATGAACTATAGTTTTGTATGAACATTTACATACTATCATAACTGGTGGCTGACTGTTTCCTAAAATCATCATGTATTTTTTAAGACAAAGACTCATATAAAGACACTTCTATGCATATAACATACCCATTTCATGTCATACCAGGAACATCTAAAATAAAAATTTATCAAAAGCACTCAATGTCAACTTAGAAGGGTGATTCAACTCAAGTTCCACCCATCTCGATAACCAATCTTCTTGAACCGGCCTAGTTTTAAATTTTGATAACAATCTGCAACAGTGAGCGTTAACAAATAAATTTTACCAGAGCTTGATAGTTATTATACTGAACAAGGCCCTATACGAAAACATAATCAACTTTTATACTTCCAACAGCACGCTGTAAAAACAAACTTACACATTTCACTATTCAATCTAGATTCTAGAGGTAACTTGATTCCTTTCACTACAGTATATATATATAATAATTTAAAAAATTTACAAAAAAAACAAAGAACTTCCGCTCTAATAGTCTCATTTAGCAAAACTACTTGAAATATCAATATCCATAGGGAACGTCCAACCCTAAGCAATTTACCCTAAGCAATAATCAAGAGAAACAAGAACTTCCACCTAAATCATCTCATTTTTGTACCTAATTTCCACACTTCACTGTTCAACCTAGAGTCTGTACTACATCACTAGCTTCTTTTCACGGTAATAATCATAATAGGGGGGGGGGGGGCTACTTCTTGGATAGCTCATTTAGCAACAGCTGCTAGAAAAAGCGATATTCAATGCACAGCATCCAACTCTAAGCATTTTGCACCTAATTTAAACACTTCACTATGCAATCTAGATCCTACACTAATCCCTCGTTTCCTTACAATAATAGAAACAAGAACTCCACTTGAATTGTCTTGTTTTAGCAATAACTGCTTGAAAATACGATACCCAACACATATTCATCCAACCCTAAGCATTGTGCACCTAATTTACAATCTTCACTATTCAATCTAGATTGTAGAGTATATCACTCGCTTCCTTTCACTGTAACCATAAAAAAGAACACAAGATTTTCCCCTTTAATCATCTCATTTAGCAACAACTGCTTGAAAGCAATGTATCCAACAATAACATCCACTAGTAAGCATTTTGTACCTAATTTACACAATTCACTATTCAGCCACGATTCTACAGTATAACACTCACTTCCTTTCACTGTAATAATTAAAAAAAATGAAGCAAGAACTCTCACATAAATCGCTTCATTAAGCAACAGCTGCTTCAAAGATCGATATTCAAAACATAACAAACAACCCTAAGCAGTGTGCACCTAATTTACACACGTCACTATCTAGATTCTAGTGTATATCACATTATCAATAGCTCTCTTCCACAACAATAATCAAAGAGAAACTAGAACATCGCTTGAATCGTCTCATTTAGCAACAATAGCTTCGAAATTCGATATCCAGCAGACCAGCACACAACATCCAACCCTAAGCACTTTACAACTAACTTACACACTTCACTATTCGATATTTTAACCTAAATTTCTAAAGGATATATCAATCAATTCCTTTTAATACAATATTCAAAGAAAACAAGAATTTCCAATAAGTCTCATTTAACAACTACTTCAAAATTTGATATCCAACACAAACACACAACCCTAAGCACTTCAACTAATTACACACTTCACAAGTATATCCTCATTTCCTTTCACAATAATAATTAAATAGAAACAAGAACTTCCGCTTGAATCATCTCAATTAGAAACTGCTTCAAAATTCAATACCCAACCCATAACATCGAACCCTAAGCACTTTAAAACTAACTTACACACTTCGCTATTCGATACTTCAACCTAGATTCAAAACGATATATCTATCGCTTCCTTTCTCACTTTGTTGCGAATTTACACACTTAAATTGCAAGAACTTCCACTTAAATTGCCTCATTTAGCAACAACTGCTCAAAATTTCGATATCCAACACACAAATTCAAAACCTACGCAGTTTTTACCGAATTTACCCACTTCACTATTCAATTTTTCAATCTAGATTCTGAAGTATATCACTCGCTTCCTTTCACTACAATAATCAAAATCGAAACTAGAACTTCTGCTTCAATCGTCTTATTTAGCAACAACTGCTCGAAACTTCGACATCCAACACAAAGATTCAAAACCTAAGCACTTTGTACCAAATTTTCACTTTTCAATTTACAGTAATCAAAACAGAAACAAGAACTTCTGCTTGAATCGTCTCAGTTAGCATAACATCAAACCCTAATTAATTTGCGCCTAATTCAATTTCATTAACTGATTAATACAAAACTACTATATCAAGAACACAAATCATTCACAAAGAATCGTAACAACAACAAAACAAGAAGAAAATCAAAGTGAAGAATTAAATTATACCGTTGCGAAGGCCGATGCTCGCTTCATCAGTATCGATACTGAAAAGAACACCTTCGTAACGAATATCGGACTTAGAAGTTAAGCTAATCAAACTGCCGAGGTACGAATCTGCTGCACTGCCGCCATTAGTATTAGATCTAGAAGCTTCAGTCGCCATTGATGAACAAGGATGAGTGCTTTGTTGATAGTGTGTGTGGATTGTATTGATTACTGAGGAGTTGAAGTTTTATGAAAAAAAAGGGGGGACAAGGATGAGGGATAAATGATAATGACAACCTAGTTGATGGATTTTAGTTAAATATAGTAATTAAGTTGATTTTATTTTAAATATAATTAACTTGATAAGTTGATTGATTAAAAATACAATTAGTCTTGCTTGTGACGATCTATCTGTTACAAGTCTATGACGGGTTGGATCCCTCTTATAAGGGGGTGTTTGGTTGGCCATCTTGGAATGGATTGGAATGGATTTGCTCCATTCCAATGTTTGATTAGTGTATTTTGGAATGGAGTTAGAACCCTTTAGGTATCTAACTCCATTCCAACCCCTTGGAATCTCATACCCACCTTCCCACCATGGTATCAAACTCCATTCCCACTTCTACAAATTTAAGATGAACCAAACATATTTACATGGGAATGGATTTGCAACCCCATACCCCTATGGATTCATATTCCAATCCATTCCATTCCAAGTTCTTGAACCAAACGACCCCTAAGTGTGGGAGGACAAGTGAGAAATCAATGGTTTTCCATTTGTCATCTCACTTGCAAGCTTGTGACTTGTGATCTTACTCGTCACAAGCTTGTGACGAATAGTGACGGTCACAAATAAGATTTTGTGTTAAGATTATGGCATGAAATTGACATAAACATTGGCATGAAATGTATAATTAATTAGGGTAGACTCGTATTATTAACTATTAACACCATGCAACTGTTTTATTCTCATTTAATTAAGAGAAATACTCCTCACATATACTAGAGAAATGGTAAGAAAATAATTGCGTTGTGAGAGTAGTATTTTTTCATCCGTGAAAATGATGGGTGTATTTAAGGTTAATTGTGCAAACTAATGCATGAGCAATCAACAAAACCTCATTACTGTGACATGGTAGACATTTGTACCTTGTATTGCATCTTATTATCCAAATTCACGTGGATTAACATATTATAGGGGTAACCGGGTTAGTGTATTTAGTAATGTACTAATGTAACTTAGAACATTTTTAATTAATATTATTAGGGATTGGATACAAAATTAACCACCTCGATTGAATACTCGATACGTTCGTAGGTTGTTTAGATTCCACATTGACCATTGGTTTCTTACATAAAATAATACGAAAAATGTGGTTGTATTAATAGTTCTAGTGTCACAATTTTAAGACCTCCCATAACATAAATTTGAGAATGTTACGAAATAATATTGACATTAGCTAACATGATGTATTTTTGTGGCACACTAAACCTAATTCTCTAAAATTATGACATTACTAATAATATTATCTATTAAATTTCTTGGTTTTCTTAAATTACGTATCCAAATTTAATTGTATAACATGTATCGATTCGTTTATTAATTGGAAAGTAGCCATCAAAATTTTTTTTTGTTTTTTTTTTCATTTTTCAGTGTGTTTTTCATTTTATTTAGGATTTGAAATTTTGTAGGGTTTGCTTTATTCGTCGGTAGGTGTGTCAGAGTCAAGCATAAGGCCGTGTCGCTATGAAGGGTTGATGGATGAGAGGAGTGTATATGTAAACCATAAAATTTTAAGACGAAAATAATATGGGAAACAAGAATTTTATTATAACTGAAAGATTGAAGATTACAATTTCCCACTCTCTTGATTCCATCCTAAGAGTTAGGGTTTTGATAGTACTGCAAGGGTCTTATCGACTTAATCTCGTAGGAAAATGATGCGGTCTTTTCTGTGACTTATTCTGTCTTGCCTACAATTTCAATGTATAGATTATGTCTCAGAAAACTAAGGACAGGTTCTATTGATATTCATTTGTACAACATTGTGAACCCTCACCTTGGTTGTAAACTTATAACATGTCCAACTTTCCTCACTTATATGCTGCTCTTCATAGGCAATTTGGAAAGCGTCAATAAAAAAGGTACGGACTACGGAGTATACTATAACATGGTCAATGTCACGTTGATCTTAGTTTTTCAATAATATTATCGTGAGAACGACTAATACAGTCATTCGAAAAAATGTCAAGGGACGGTACGGTACGGTACGGTACAGAAGCCTCATATGTTACTGAGTACTCTTGGCATAAATACAGACAACAGAACATGAAAGTATGAAACTGTGGTGAATGCTCCACAAGATACTGCAAACATGAAACTGCAGAACTTATGACCACAAAACTTTCTGAACAGTATTACTTGTCGCAAATCAGATACTGGTAATCTACAAGGTTAAGTAAAACGGGACTGAAGAACACATCTTTCTCCATCTTACTGTGTATTCTCGGCATAAATACAGACAGCAGAACATGAAATTGTAGTGAATGCTCCACAAGATACTGCAAACATGAAACTGCAGAGCTTGCGAGCACAAAGCATTCTGAACAGTATTATATGGTGGTAATCTAAAAGGTTAAGTAAGACGGGAGTGAAGGACACGATAAAAACGCTAACTGAAAATAAATAGGGAAATTTATTGATATATCAAACATAACTCAGCATGTATCAGTCTTGGAAGATTTACAGAAGTCGCTGAGATACCAAACTATGAAGCGCATTACAGGATGCTACATTACAGGATACTGGTATAAATACAAGCAGCGTTCCTTATATGAGATGGTCTCACATGTGAGACTAATCCAAATCCTTCTATATTCGTCAATCAAATTATAGCGACAATGGGTTAGTCTTACAAGTAAAGCAATCTCAGTTACAGAACATGTTTTTTTTTTTGTGAAAAAAAAGAGATAAGATTGAAGAGTTTCCGTGCAAATCTGAAATTCACAGCATATACTAGTTCATCAAACCAGAGTTTGCAGATATCGAAGTCAATGGCAGTAGTGGCCATAGGAGTGAGTGCCTGGTCCATAGCTTTCATCATCACCCCTACTATGAATCCACCATAGAAGATTCGAGAGAGAATCGCCATCATCAAACCCGTTCAGGTTTCTAATCTTGTTTAGGGCACTATTCTTATCATACAATCCCTCCAACGCATAAACAAATCCCTTCCAACCTTCACCCACCCCTTCTCGGCTCAAAGCCGGCATTGTCCAATTCACAAGATCCTTCACAAAACCCGTATCAGGAAACAAGGCCTCTGTGATGGGCAATAAGGGTAAAACTTGAATTCCGAGTCTACATTCTTTCCAATCAGGTGGGGCAAACCAAAGTCCGCTATCCCTTTTATTAGCCCAAAGAACACCCACCATTTTGTTCTGTCTACTAAAATCATCCTCATACATACCCTCACCTTCCCTCACATGCCACCACGTTTGGGCCGCTTGCATCTCCATTGCTGCGAGTGTCGACCCGACAGCAACTAGATGCGTATCCCCATAAGCAAGCCCCATTAAAGCTGCTGAATAGTAACCATTTACCGCCTCACTCGTACTTTCCTGATTCCTCCCATCACCAAATTCAGTCAGCCCACCAGCCCAAGAGTGAAGTTTATACATGTCAAAACATCTTAACCTGGTGTAACTCGAATTAGCCCGTTTTCCCAAATTCATGAAATCCGCCATCAATGAATAAGCCTGTGGCCTGTACTTCCTCCCCCAAGCAGGATCAATCTTAGCTAGTACCGCAATGCCATAGAGGAAATAACCTAAATGGTAATGATGATCATTGAAAACCCCAAACCCAAAATCCGCTCCTGAATCCGTTGATCCTTGTTTAGTCACTATCCCACCCCATTTCCCGTCATATAAAAACCCGTTCCCATTAAAAGTCCCATCTAACCAAGGCTGAATTGCATCCTTCAAAAACTTCCTAACAACCGGAATAGCATCACTATAACACACCTCCTCAGCAATCAAAGCCATCCTAGCAGCTCTAGCAATCAATTTCCCATAAAAATACGATGAAGTAGTAGTAATAGACGCTGCGTCCAAAGACGCAACATCTTTACTCAAAGCAGACACTACCTCATCATATGCATCCTCACTAACCCCCTTATTAGAATGCCATGAAATCGACACAGGATCAGTCCTCAATGACCATGAATCCCCAACAACACCCACAAGCTCCCCATCAATACCCTTATACTTAAATTCATCCAAAACAACGACATTATTTCCGTCGCCATTCGACAATAATTTCAAATGCAAAGGGTGAGCAAGCATTAACAAATCACCCCACCCTCTCTTCTCAAACTTATAATCCACACTAAATGGCTTACACAACATTGCATTACCACTAACAGGATAACAAGAACTAAATCTATCAAGAATTGGTTCATAATTACCAACTAAATCAGGAATAACAGCAACCCTAATAATCCCACAAAATGCATCAGAATTTATATTAGACAAATCATGGGTTAAATTAATAGCTGATGAAGCATAAATTACCCAACTTTGACCATTATTTAACTTAACAACATATTTAGTATTAGTAACATTAGCATTAACTGACAAAATTGCATGAATAGTTGAAAAAATAAACTTAGTTTTATCATTTGGAACAACACAAGTAATAAAAGGGCTTCCTCTAACAAGAGGAAATTGAAGATTTAATGCAGGAAAATCAACAGTAACACTAAGATCACTAAAGTTTGAAACTTTATGAGAATTTTGATTTGGGTCATTAGAATTAGATGCAGAAATGGTGAAATCAGGGTTAAAAACTTGGTAAATGAAAGAAGAATTAGCAAATCGATTTGGGTATGAAATAGAAAGTGAAGATTTTGATAAACGAATGAGATATGGGTGGATATATTCAGGTTGATCACCATTTTTAAGCACAAAGTTTTGAAAAAAAGAGTTAGTTGGTAATGGTGAAGAGATTAATTCAGGGGTAAAATGGGTAGAAGGGTCAGGTAATACAGTGGAGTTTGTTTCAGGGAAACGAAATGGGTGAGGGTATGATGGTCTCATTGTTTGTGGTTGTCGTGGATGTGGTGGTTTTTGGGGTGGAAGTAGTGGAAAAAATGGAGGGAAGTTATTGTTATTGTTATTGTTATTGTTGTATGATGAAGAAGAAGGAAGTGGTGGAAAAGTTCTTGGTTTTTTGAAGGATTTGGTGATTAAAGAAGTAATTTTTCCTTTGGCTTTCTTAAATACCATTGTTAGGAAGTGTGATTAATTAATGATTAAAATAGTAATGATGTGATTATTAAATTGTTTAGGGTAGGTGGACCTTTAAGTAAAGTGATTAGATAAATGGGTTTAGAGTTTGGAGATTAAGGTTAGTTATTATTGCCTTAGGAGGTAAGAGATGTAGGAAGGTGGTTGGGAAAGGGAGAAAGTTTGACTAAATTTTGGAGGGATGTGGAAAGGGTAGATTCAAAGTTATGTTAATGGGTGGATTATGGTTAGGTTTTGTGGGTGTGACATTAGCATTTAGCATATTGAGGAGTGTGAAATGGGTAAAAGGATGTTTAAGTTGATGGAGTGAAGGAAAGGTATGATGGATGGAGTCTCATGGGGAGGATCCTCTTGTGATAGAGTCAGGATAAACTTGAAAGTAAGGTGAAGTTATTTAAAGTGTTTGAAATATACTGTTTACGGGTTGAGTAGAAACTGGTCACAAATCAGGGTTGGATTACCTAATCCTTGTAAAGAGGAGAGTGGCCGAGTGGGGTTGGGTTGGCTCGTGCCTGACCTTGACTAACCCAATGAGAGATTGGTGCGAGGCGGACGAGAACATACTTGTTTTAAGGTTTTAAAGAAAAAAAGGTTGGATTGGTGACGGGTCAAGGTCCAGAACGATTTGGGTGGTGGAGTGGGGGGACGGTCAGGCTAGAGTTGGATCGGAGCCCGCGTCAAGCTAGATGCTTAGGGAAGACCAACCTTGACTCGACTTTGATTAGAGCCGGTTCAAGAAGGTTGCATACTTAAAATTTTCAATTTCTTCTACCCTAAAATCTCTAAACAGACATATAAATATTAAATTATAAAAATTTGCTAACCAAAATTTCAGTTTTAGTTTCGCCCAATTAAACTGACCCACCTTAATGGCCACTCTAGTTTTAAGTGACTTTTGATTGGTAACTTACGTGATACTGTTTCATCATCGTCTTTATCTCATAGGTAACCTTTTAAGAAAAAATTATGATCGCATGTGAAATGAAGATTGAGAAGTCTTTTAAAAAGATTATTTTAAATCACTTCCAGAATGAACATGTTCCTTAATTACCTTTTCCCATTATTAAGTGCTTAGAAGTCTAAATAGATAACTAAGCAATTCTATTACTTTGCCAACACATCAGTAAATTATAACTACAAGTCTACAACCCACTCCTAAACAACACGTTTGTGGTTGATTTGAATTACATCAAATGCTCAAGCTCGTTAAGTCTTTGCTTTTAGAAGCTCCTAAGTCTTTGTTATTGTCACACACTCACACGTAATAATTTTCAGTGATGATCTTTTTGAGATATTTCCTTAATACACAATAATGGCACATAAGATTTAGACGTGACAAACATATCGGACCGTGTTGACTTCGTGTCATAGTAAAAATGTCAATGGATCACGAACCCTTCAACACAAGTCCAACCTAATAAATTTAGTGTCGTGTTCTTTTTAAACCAATTACGTAAATGGGTCATTAAGGTTCAGCTCAAATCAGTCAATTTAGTTGTCCGACTTGTGTCGTGTCTCCGTGTTATGTCAATGTTTACAGGTCTACGGATTGGTACTCCATGAGTGGTCCCATGAATCATGGATGAGTATAGATGATCATACCAATGGAAGAGGTGGAGCGGATGCATCTACACCCCCTTTTTCCAAAAATAAATACAAATTTGATTAGTAAAGGAGGACATTACTTATGTTATTCTTGTGGTTGGTGATTTCAGTCCTTCAATTGAGCAATTTTTTTTTAATGTTCTTTCTCTATACATTTTACCCAATTAAATAAGATTTTTAATGTGTAACTCGATTTTCCGTTGTAAAATATTTTTACGCACCCTCATCTATCGAATCCTAGAGTCTCCCCTGCCAATGGGGTGTTCGTCCTGATTTAGGCGGTTAGATGAACCAATGTCGCCCTCTATCTTGCCAAAGTGTGACTTAGTGGAATTCTTGACCTTCTCGGCCCCGTGAGGTTTACTTCCACTCCCGATATTTCCTTAAACGAGTGATATCACGAGCCAACTTGCTCTAATACCACGTGTCACATCCTTCTTTCTTTGAGTATGAATAGGGCGTGCGCCACTTATGTCAAGATGGTAGACTTCGTGCGAGTCAGGCTTTTGAGACGATATCACTCGAGATGATTAAGTAGGAAATAGCAAAGTACAACAATAATATAGTGGAAATATCAAATATTATTGATACTTGTAGAGTTTGTACCATGCTTCACAATATGAAAAATAAATTACAATATCGAAGGTTGTGTGGATATTTGTACGTGTTTGGATTGAATGAAAATGGCATTCCATGAAGTGAGTCCATATAATATCTTATGGGCCGGAAGAACCAGTGGGCTGTAGATATAATTATATCTGTGTCCTTTAGATAAAGCCCATAGAAACTCAAATCCTTTTTTCCATTTTGTATCATTATTTCGTGCATTTTAATTTTTAAGTATGAAGTATGGACTCCATAGAAATATAGAAAAGCTGCTGTGAAATTATAAGGTCGGAAAATGCCATCGTATGAAATCGTCATTTTTTGCGTTAGATAACACGTCTATCGGATTCTCGACTTGTAATAATTGGTAAAGGGTACGAGTTTTCACAAATTGTTATATAATACCGTTTTTAAAAAAATAAATCAATGATAACAAGTACAAGTGAATAAACCGGAGATTCGGAGATATTGCATTTTCAATTTATTTTTACAGTCTGATATTTTACATCGATTACTAAGTACTAACATTGGTAATTATCGTCACTATATGGTGAAACACTGTCTATTGAAACCGTCTTATACGTTATATTCTAACCATAAAATGGTCCTATAAAAAAAATTGGTAAGGTAAATTTACAAGATTATACTATATATTTTAAACTGTATTCCCTCGAATCCAATCACTGAGAATATTTACTTTTGGTTACTCTTCGATGCAACACTTTGACCGTATTTTTCATCATTTTAAACTGTACTCCCAATTCATATGTTAATTTCATCTTTTAAAGTTTTGTAGTCTTTTCGAAATTTATGGTGACTGTTTGCAAACTTTAACCTCTAAAAAGTATCGGTGGATCGATCGAATGAAATACGGAGTATTATATAGTGTTCATACTGTAAATTTAACTAGTTTAAACCAGGTTTGACAAGATAAATAAGCTAAATATCGTGTGTCTTACTTGTAACTTTGCACATACTGTAAATTCAACATGCTAAATGTCGTCTCTTACTTTATAACTTGGACGTGCAATAATGCAGCAATCACCACCAATTTAGGACATCACATGCATTATTAGTTCATTAGTTGTTGGTTGTGTGACTCAATTGTGCATTGAAAAATACATGAAAAGTACGTAACCAAGACTTATCTCATTCCTTACCAACTCTAGAAAGTAACACTAAGTGTTGCCGAAGACGGTGTTATATTTTCGTTCTTAATTGGACCCAGGCTAAATGTGACCAGTTTAATGACAAATGTAATTAGTACTATTTCCTAAGCTATAACTGGTTGTCCGTCACATGATTACATTTTGTCGTTAAACTGGTCTAAAAAAGCCCGTAATCCGGTAAAGTCGAAATTGATCCTTCTTCGACGAGAATTTTGTCAGAAAGTAATTACCCCTAATTATTAAACGCTAAAAGTAACAAAAACTACAACATATATTCTTAATTGACATTATTGTTCATGTACTACTTACTACCTCCGTTTCAATTGCTTATTTACTATTCCGTATATATTTTTATAACCAGTAGGTCTCCCTTGTGACGGGTCGGACCTTGCGACGGGTTTTTCCTCTAACAAAATGGGTAGAGGGAACATGTGGGGCACCCCCCATGTGCTTCCCCTTTTCCCTTAAATGGGTCATTTGTGAGGGGAAGTGGTACCCGTCGCAAGCTTGTGACGGATACTGCCCGTCACAAACAAGAATTTGTGTTTTATAACAGATACATCAAACAAATAATTAAGTCAGAGAAAATACATGTCATCAAAAAGTTAAGATGGGAGAAGGAGTACCATCCATTCATTCCATTATGTGTGTATGTATTACTCTGTAGTAGACTTTATATAATTACTGTCAAAAATTATCACCGGGTGACGGTCTATCTTGTAAAGTGATGGATTAAACGGGTACGGGTACGGGTCGAAAAATGGGCAATTCACATTCATTGGGCCTCCATCTCCACTTCATGAACTCACTATCTGGTCTCTCATACTTCATGCAATTCTGGTGTTCTTGGATCAACCCACAACTATCATTTGTGTAATATGGACCCTCCGAATTTGGGACCCATTTACCCGTAAAAGATCGCAATTTGGGCTTTTTATTGGGCCAGTTATGTTTTATTGGTCCATTTATTGTATTTAGGCTAGAATTTGGAGCTTTTTTGAAGGGGAATTAGTATCTTAGGTATTTGTATTAAAAATGTAGCAAAAAGAAATAATGGAATAATTATTTGTGTTACATTTAATTTTAGTTTTCATCGTTTCTCCATAGTTTTAGATGAATTTTGGAACAAAAAATAAAATATATTTGAGATTTATAAAAAGTTAACGTTCATAACTAGAATAGAAGTGGTACATTTTATTAAATAATAGTATTAGCGTAAAGTATAATTTTATGATGATATAATGGATTTATACAAAATTATCTAGTTTATACGCAAAGGTAAAAAATGAGATAAACTCTATAATAGTGTAATATATATATATATTTTTATTTTCCCTTTTATTTGGGAAGAGTATGATATTTTGTTAATTTTAAATCTCAAACAATTATTTGTTTGCTAAAATAGTTTTTTTAAATAACACGGAATACTCAGAACAATAATAATAGCTAAAAAAAATAAGAAAAAGTGAGAAAATAAATAAAATATGTATATAATATATGATTACATTTGACGCATACATTTTGCATAAATACTATTCAATACGATATAACAAGAGACAAATAATTATAAATAAATAAGTAATCCCCTTATTTTAACCAATAATTTGACATAGTTAATTTCACAATATTATTTTTAACCTCTACCTACTTTTCGATTTCCTTTGTGTAGCAAGAAGCGCCGTTTTTTCTTCTCTAAACTTAACTCCTTCCGTCCGGATCATTTCTAAAAGAAAGTCGTTCCATGTATCAATAGGCCCAGGTAAACACCAATGAACACAATCATTGTACAACGTTACATTTTCATGTGGCCAATGTCCATACGTACTCGGGTGCCCGTCGGGTCTTAATAAAGAGGCTTGGGTCATATCGATTAGCCTTAGTTTTAGCCCTCGATTTCGGCCCAAAATTTGGGCCGACTTGAATTCCTCTAATTGGGCCATGTATATGTCCAAATCCAATCCTTGTAAATTAATTTCATTGCTTTTGAATGGCTTTTTTCTTATGCAATTCCCACCTTTGTTCCATTCCCCACCTGTTAAATGCAAGCACTTGTATTAGCCAATTTTACGTACCCATAACTCTTCTATAAAACCGTCTTACTATAGAAGAATTCCCGTTTACAAAAAGATATCTTTGTTTTATCACATGTTAATTGTCTCAAATGCTCATGTATGTAACTTTTTTTTTATCAATAATGATCTCAATTTATAAATGTATCTTTATAATATAATTTATATTTGCTTTATTTTCTCCTATAAAATAAAACGAATGTAAACTATTCAGTAGGATAAATGGAGCAAAACAAGTTTACGAGAGATGTTATACCTTCAAAATGCGAGGGGGCAAAGGTCCTTAAGTAGACAATACCCTTGTGAGTCTCCCTCTCCAAAATGGCCCGAAACGCGGTCCGAAATGCGGCCCGATACCCATATTCAATGGTGTAGTCTTTGACATCGGGTATTTGGCAATAACGGCACCCAATAAGTTGGGCTTTCTCATAGTACATCATGGACCGGGTAAACCAATGGCCTGCTGACAATACAATGTAGTCAAATTCATCTATTTGGGCCGTCCACGACTCGTCGGGCTCGTCTAAATGAAGCCCGAATATGCCTGTTCCGGTCGGGCCATTCGGGTCGCTTTCTTGTGCTTTGACAAGGAAAGGTGACCAAAATACTGCTAGTGTGAAGTTGTAAGATTGGTAATACCATCGCTTGTAGTGTTCATCTTTTGTGTAGGAGGCGTCTATTGGATATTCGACCTGTAAAACAATACGGACTTTATTCGTAAATTTTAATCATTACGCTAAAAGATATCAGATTGTCGAATAAATAAAACTAAGTTTATCTAAGTTTTAACTAGAGCTACAATAAAAATAAAAATAACGGTCCCCTAACACGAGTCTGGTCTATCACAATAAATCCAATAAAAAGACATTCCACACATAAATTCGGAATTCGAATTTTTAAAATGATGACGAATATACATAGAGTAATTATTTAACTCCATACTTAACAAATTAAACATGCTTGTCGATGAATAGTGGATTGTAAAAATAAAGTTAATTATCACTTGGTAATTAACAAAATTTCTATAAGTTGACCTTACACAAGATTATCATAAACAATAGGTCATTCGGGTCGGTCACTTTGGATCGAGTTATTTTCAGGCCACTTTCGGGTCAGTCTATTTTTAGTCGGGTCTCTTCAGGTCTATCAGGTCACTTTCTGGTCACTCGGGTCATTTTTAGATTAGCCTTATTAGATCGGGTCAGTGTTGTCAGGTCGAATATGTGACCCGCCTTATTTGGGAACTATCTCAAAATAAGTATCCAATAATTAGCCAAGGGACCAAGATACAACGAATGTATCCAACAAGATATTGGAGCCATTAAAAAAGAGTGTTATCGGTTATATAAGCGGATGCAAAGCAAGGGGACAGGGCACATCGAACAAGTGGTACATAATCCCCAAATTTTACGAATCATACAAAATAAATACATCCATATATACATCCATATAGTTGTAACTTGTAGTGTAATATTGTAATGTACAGCTTTGCTAAATTATCAGCTACCTAAATACTCCCTCCATTCAACTCCACACTACACTTATCTTTTTTCACGTTTGCCAACGCGCGTTTTGTATCGTAAATATAGTTCGCTACGTATTTGCAAAAATTATACAAGTTAGATATTTTTAATATACTCTTAAAGACGAATCAAACAAGATCCCACATGAATATATTTTCTCTTATGCATTAGCCGGAAATTGAAAGATTCTTCCGACTTGTGAATAGTGTCAAAAATAGAAACCTACCATGTGGAGTTGAATGGAGGTAGTATATTCCTTCTATATGCTACAAGCTACTGGCCATACTATAAGACACATGCACTTAAACAGTGGAACCATTATATGGATGGATATAACCGGTTTTAACAGTGGTGGATCTTGAAATAAACGATAAGATATGTTGACCTGAAACTAGTATTCCGTAATTAATATCATGTATGAATACTTAAGACTCGATCATTTAGTCAAGGGGGTTGGATGATAAATTTACACGGAAATATGATACATTAGTATAGTAGGGATCGAGCCTCCTCTCATCATAACTGAGTTCCTTCACTAGATTTTAGATCAAATGATAAGATAATAATGGAGGATTTTAATCATATCGGGAGGAGGCCTGGTCATCGACGTACATTTCTTCTTCAAAGAAACACACTATATTATAGATAAGAATTGAACCCCCGACCTTATAATTGAGGTAAAAAAAAAAAACAGCTCTTACCCCTTGATCTAACTCTTGCTCATAAATCGGTGCCCGTGGTGAACTTTAAGTAGCAACACACTAGATTTAGTGAGTATATAGTTAGTACATTATTAGACCGACAAAGTACTCAATTATTAAAATAGTTAGAGTGCTAATCAAATCAAAATCTATGTTAAATGCACGAGATTGTGAAAGGTGAGCTATCTAATAATTAAACTCTTAATAAAATGGCAAATAATTCTATTTTCAGAGTATCGTGTTAGCCTAAAGGCCCTAAATTCTAGTTTGTTATAATTGATTGATGACATAATTTAAGCCGCATTATATTGTATTGTATTTCATTTAATTAAGTTCATCCAAATTAATAATGCCTACTTACTATTTAATATCTTACACGCAACAATCATTATTCAAATAACCAAGTCATTATAATATTTTTTATAAGTGAATATAATCTTTGAGGCTGTAAACAAGCATAATAAGTTGACTCACTGTATACGTAAATTGAAATATCAAATTAGTTATAGTTTCTTATAGGACGGTTTTATATTGTAATACAGAATTTTTTTACCAAGCAAATTATGACCTATTAACTTAAAGCAAAAAGAAAAAAGATGAAGAAAAGGCTACAAAATTTACAATATAAAGATATTCACAGATTAAATATTCTCGTCTCATCTGGACACAATAGCATAGTATGAGTATTAGTGTTTGGATTCATTTTTCTTTCTTTTCTTTTTCAAATTCTTGTTTACCGCCCTTCTAAATAAAAATAATTTTAAAAAACAGTATAAATACTTCCAAATTGACACTTTTTATGGGGTGATGCTGTTTTCCACCCTTAGTTGTAACTTACTACGATTGTAAGCAAAACTTGCTATTCATTTTTGTTAGGGTTGTTTAAAAACTTATTTTTAAACTTCATTTTTGTTAGGGATATTTAGAAACTACTCCGTATTATTAAAAAAATTTTATTCCTAAATTAGAAATCACCAAATAAACACAAATTATCTAAGAAAAAACACAAATTTATCACAAATTGTTAAATAAGACCCCATCTATGCGACATACTCCGCATAATACTTATGTATTACCATTTATTACCATCATTGGAGTACTTCGAATATAAAAGTGATTACTATCGCTGTACCATTGAATTGTTAACATTTGCTTTATGTTAAGAATAGTGCGTGAAGGGATATTTGTGTTGTCTTATTTCATTCATCCAAGTAGGTATTTATACAAGTTAAGTGAGCAACACAAAGGTCACCATTAACACACTTAATTATATATGATAATTCATTGTATCATAATTTCCTAGTCTACTACTATTCCCAATACTTTACTTTATGATGAAAAATAAAGTAATTTTCCGTATAAATTATTGACTGAGGCAGAAAAAGTATAAAAATATTGTACGGCAATCTTACATAATTACCATGTACTTATGTCCTATAATACTACTTAAATTTCCCTAGGATGAGGACAATTGTTGTAAGTTGGCATTATAATGAGGTTAAGACAAACATACTACTGAACAATACTCACATGTTGGAGTGTAGATCTTTAGGTAGAATATATTGCTCTGCCCTAGATATAATCCAAAAATCTATATATTTATTTATTACGAATTATTTTTTCATTTTATGTAGATTTAATTTGATGGATAATATGACATATCTCATCCCTACAATCTCGATCTTCTTTGCATAATGCCATTTGTTTATAAGCCACAAAACGAAAACGCCACAATGTACAATGTACTAATTCTTTCCTATGTAATTATTATAATGTAAGTCGATGATTTTGAACTTTATTATAAGGAGAAACTTTGAGAAACATTTTAAAGCTTTTGACATTTCTAGATTTATAATGTGATGTCAAAAAAAATTTGAGTGTCTTGAAATATAAAATTACTTATATAATTATTATATAAATAAACAAAAGGGGGCATAAACAGATACTCGGGCGAGCATATAGTGCATCGAGGACACTTTAAAATCAAGTCATACGAATTTTATTGATCTTTCTTACGGAGTATTTTGTGTTGACGACATGGATGTTTCCAAACGATGGTTTTACACAAAATTGACATAAATATCCCTATTTTGTGTTGACGACATGTATGTTTCCAAAGGATGGTTTTACACAAATTTAGCATAAAAATGTTTTTTTTTTTAGGAAAATGATATATACAACCCACTGGGCTGTATTTAAGAGTCTAAAAGAGGAAATAAAAGCTTAAAACAAACATTAGTGACATCAATATACGCGTAATTTTGTCATAAATTTTAACTTTAATTCTACTTAAGGAAATATATTAATTCTTATGTACAACCCAGTGGGTTGTATTTATCATTACCGTTTTTTTTATAAGATTGAAGATTTGTGTTATCCAAGTATAAAGAAATATTTAATGCTACCTTGTGTAAGCAAAGGTATCCTATTTCAACCACTCATTATCGACAAAACATTACCATATGAAAAAGGCCACTTTTTAGAACCTTGGAAATTGAAACCATTTCTTTTTAAGGAAAAATGACTTTATTAGATTCTGAAACAAGAGTGCTATGTGTATTTTGTAGGAAATAAAGAAAATTGGGGGAAAATAAAGAAGTTTGAGCTTAATTACATTTTTTTTTCACATATATCGTGGTAAAATCAAATCCCCGACTTTAGGGTTAAAGTAAGAGAACTATTTACGAGCCAACTCTTTTTTTTTGAGCTTATTTAGATTATGGATTACGAGTATTTTTTTTTAGGAACAAGGGAGGCCGAAGCCAGGTTACAAAGTTATAAGTTGTGCTTCTCTAGGGCCTGTCTTATTTTGTTTTATCATGCATAATAATATGATTGAACATATATAAAATATACCTAAGTTCACATTTAATTATTCATTCTAAAAAGTTTGCTACTTTAGCATCTTTTAACTATTTGATATATGATATGATTGTGACATATTTACCTAAACCTTTACCTTTAATTTACCCCTCATGCATGTTTGTTCAACTAACCTTGTCCTTGACGACTTAGTCCCTTATAAGTTATATCTACTCCCACATTATTGCCTTGAAAATACTAACCCAAAAAGATATTGAATTAACTTGAATAATGAAGTTGTTTGATTTGAAATTGCGGCAAAATAAAAATTTAAGAAACTAGAATTTTGTCACTAATTCAAGTATCAACGTTGTAAGACAAAACTTGAGTTTACGAGATCTACTACTAAAACTTACAGAATAATAAAGATAAACAAATAATAGAGATGAAAAACTATAATCCAGATAGACTAATATTGACAAAACGACATTGTTTTATTCATTTGTCTACTTCATGTGGTGGATGTAACTTTTACATTGTAACTCTCAAGAAATCGGAATCAATGATAGATGGTGTGTGCAACGTAGCCTCTCGTATTATGTACTCCGTACAAAATAGGATTATACCCCAATTGGTATTATAATATTGAACAACTAATGTATATCTAATCGAGAATATGTGTATTTTTTCTGACCTTGTTTAAGATTTAGTATTTTAAATGCGCTCGTAAATTTTACCGTAAATTTTACAATCTTTACAGCAAAGCTTGCAAACTTTATTATACAACTCAGAAATTATACTGCCAGTTTTAGTGTTTTACTACAACTGATTGTATAATGTATAAACTGCCTATTATGTTACATAAGTAACATGACATATTGATTATACGGAGATGTACGTGTGGCTTGGCTATTTAGAATGATACTCCGTATAATATTAGACACTACAAGGACAACCATATTTATGTAAGGTCGTTTTATACACATAAAAAAAAATTGATCTCTCTGAAATAAGCTAGTAACTCTCCTAAAGAAAAAAACTTTAAGCAACTTGCATAAATAAAATGTTTTTTTTTATAAGGGAAGAAAAACATAAATAAAATATTTGATCTCTCTAAAAATAAGTTGAAGTAACTTGCATAAGTCTATTATGGATCACAAATTCTCATTTGTGACGGCCACTATCCCTCGCAAGTTTGTGACGTGTCGGATCCCTCTCACAAACTTGCAAGTGGGGGTATTTGACCGTATTTTTCTCTATTTATACATGACTTTTTCCGCACAATTTTTTTTTATAAAAGACTTTTCCATAACAAATCTCTTTATATATAAGTTTCGTCTTTTAAAATTTCATACTTTCAACGATATTCTTGATCAAAGTTTTGACGTTTGACCATTTTTTGACATTTGACCACAAAATAGTCAATGTTACCTTTCGTTTGAATGAAAGGAAGTATAATACTAGATTTTTCATACTCGAACACAAAAACTCTACTAAACTAACGATTTCATAACCAGGCTCACGGCCTGGTTTCGTAAAATTTTATACTTCCTCCATCTTAGCTAATTGTTACTCGTATTTAACAATTTGACTTTTATGTACATTACTGGTTCTTTTTTTTTATTGGGGGACTTTTGAACCATTTTTAACATGTAATTGTACATTTGTACTTGACCATTTTTGTGTGCATGCACAAAATGTAATCAAACCATCTAACACCAAAAAAAAACATAGCCACTTTCCAAAATCTTAGCCATTTCCCATGTTTGTTTGCCAAAAACTACATCAAACAAATAGCTAGGACATAGGCTATCAAACATCATAATTTAATTTTTAACATTTAATTTCGAATTCTCCATTCCATTTTTAATGTTCTTCCCATTTGCTTTCAGCAATCTATAGTGCTATTTTAACCGCATTTTTCAACATATGTACGTAATTTATTTTTGCTGAAAATTATTTTTGTGAAAGAATTTTTGTTGACAAATCTAAATATTTCACTTTGATAGTCTAATATTTAGTACTTTTCAACTTATTATTAATTATTAATTAATCAAAGTTTTATAACGTTGACCCTAAACTTAAAGTGGGAAGAACATTAAAAATATACGTTAGTTCTTAGTTATATTTATCTCTCGAAAAATAAAGTAAACATAAATTACAGACTGAGACGGAGGGAATATATAACATAATATAACCATCCATGCATGGGTTATGTTAACTAGAATCTTACCCGAGACAAGAGGCAAATTAAGGATTGCATTTGATTTCTAGCCACAGAATCACCAACAAAAGCCAAAGATTTACCCCTAACAATTTCCAAAAATTGTCTAGGGTTAAATAAAGGTAAATCACAACCATCTGGTTTCCACTTCCATTTCATAAACTCACTATCTGGCCTTCCATACTTCATACAATTTTGATGTTCATGTATGGCCCAACAACTTGTATTAGTGTAATATGGAGCATCCGGATTCGGAACCCATTCGCCCGAGAAAATGTCGCATTTCGGGCTCGTTGTTCGAGGCAACGGTCGATGTTTAGGTGGTGCAAGGATTTGTTGAGCATTGTTATGGTCATTGATGAATGAACTACTAGGGGAAATAATGTCTTGTTTAAGGGAATTCTTTAATGTGATTATTTTGGCTAATTTAAATGGGATTATAGTAAGTAGTATTAAGGGAAATGCTATTTGTAGAATTAATTTTGTATTTATTTTGAGTTTTTGGGGTTTTGCTAAGGGTATATCCATGTTTTAGTTTAAAAAAAGAAGAGAGATTTTGTGAGGTGATTAGAGAATATGTTGTAGTTTTCAAGAGATTTTAAGGGGGGTTATAAAGAGTTGGTAATGTATTATTACGAATTATATATAATAGGTTTGGTATGTGTTCTAATAATGCTCTACAACCATGGTTTGCAATATTTATTACACAA
Organism: Heliosperma pusillum; assembly: GCA_022085475.1. Classification (NCBI taxonomy): domain Eukaryota; kingdom Viridiplantae; phylum Streptophyta; class Magnoliopsida; order Caryophyllales; family Caryophyllaceae; genus Heliosperma; species Heliosperma pusillum. Next base: position 73,378 of record JAIUZE010001811.1, on the reverse strand, counting down.
GAAGAGTAATAAAATCTACACAAATCTAAGGTGTAGTATATCCTAGCTAGTGGCGAATTAATTGAATATTTTTTTATAGAATTATTGTACTAAATAATTAAGGACATTATATTTAAAATTAAGGGGGATTGTTTTATGATACAATTACAAAATCACATGAAAATTAATTTCATAGAAAATAATTATGTTATTAAATTTTTTATATTCATGCGAATTTTCACTTCTCATGTTTTTCTAAGGGCAATTAAATAGCCCCTAGCTAGCTAAATAGAAATTAATATTCGAATTTTGGCTCGTTTTGCTCTAAAATAATTTTTTTTTATAATTAGATTTTTGCAAATATTATTAAAAATCTTAAATCCTCATCTCATTATATTATCACTTTATTTATATGTATATTTTTACAAATACGAGTGTTATGGCAGAAACGAGAAAGAACAAATAAAAAACAGTAAAAACAAACAACACACAGATTTACGTGGTTCACTAACAGTGTATTATCTACTACGTTCACAGGGCATAAGGGATGAAAGTTGTATATTAATGTTGAAGAGTTTACCGAGTTTTAATTCCGATTCAGATTTGCATTGTATGATATACATAACTGATAGGTTAGACTTAGAGAATTTATATAATACTATCTAAAACTTAATACAGAAATCTAGGAAGCCCTAGGCTCAAATCAAAATCCTAACCCAAACATTTAAACAGATACACAAAGTGCCAACTAAACCGATTCAACACATAAATGCAACAAAGACTATATGCAAATGATAATGCATGCAACATAAAGTTAATTTGGACAAACCGCATTAAGCTAGTTACCACTTACCAAAGTTAGTAAGTTACCAATAGTGGATATGTCATATGGCCATATGTGTGTGTGTGTGTGTGGGGGGTGGGTTAATAGTTGGGACGAATTGACTATCATCAATGAATAATAAAATTTCAATTTTTTTTAGTTAAAACCTTTTATGTTTCTCCTAGTATGTCTTAGAAAGTTTTTCCAATAACCGTAAATTCAGGCTCCGCCACATCGGGTTACACGAGTAATAACATACGGAGAACCATTTTGGAGTGGGTTGATATTCATTTTTTTTTTTGTGTAGGATAGATCTGGCATGTAAATTAAAGATACAGTGATCGCAATTATAAAGAATAAGTATACAGTGCCCTAATTTGGAATTTTGCATGTGTATTTACGTATCCGTGAAGGAATATTATAATTTCACGAGATCTCATACGCTGCTCACTTACGTTGGATTCTTTCTACTCTTATTTTTAACAGTAGGTCTCCCTTGTGATGGGTCGGACCTTGCGACGGGTTTTTCCTCTAACAAAATGGGTAGAGGGAACATGTGGGGCACCCCCCATGTGCTTCCCCTTTTCCCTTAAATGGGTCATTTGTGAGGGGAAGTGGTACCCGTCGCAAGCTTGTGACGGATACTGCCCGTCACAAACAAGAATTTGTGTATTTTTAATGGTTTGTTGTACACTTGTACGAGTACCATTTTTTGCAAATCATATACATCCAAATAATTTTTATAGCACACAAATTTTTCGATGTTAGCAAAAAGATATGTCTTATAGTATACTTTAGACGAGTTAAATTACATAAAATTTGCATATAAAAGATAAAACACAATGTTTAGAGGTTAGCAAAAAGATAAAGAGTACGAGTATGTCTTATTCATGCAAGTGACATGCTGTTTGACCCGTTCTAGTATAAGACGGATACACTCCTTATAATTTATCTATCTATTAATAATAATCGAGGTCATTATACTAAAAATAACATACGAAGTATGCTCTAATAATTCTTAGCTTTAGATTGAAATTATATTTACTTTCAAAAATAAACAGAGCACGTTTAATTACACTCCATATCGATTTAAGAAGGCATGATGAAATAACATGTTTTCCAATAAGGTTGTAACTAAAATGAAAAAGGGCAATACTCCTATAGTTTTAGATTTAATTTGAGTGTTTATTTAACTATGGACAATATGAATATGATGTCTAATATTCTGTTAACTACGGAGTAGTATCAAAATGAGGGCGATCATTAAAAAAAAGGGACAATATATATGACATCGGAATGTTTAACAACAAATATACGGAGTAATTAATTAATATTTACTCCAATCCTTAGTACTTCGTACTATTTTTGTATACAAAATGTGTAGAAATCAAATTCGTCAACTTTTCAACAAAATTTGTTCCTCTTATAAAGTTACAAGTCCTTAAATTTGTTACAAAAATAGTAACCTCGAGAAATTTTGGTGCATTATTATTAACTTGTGTTATCTCATTCCTATGAATCTTGTAAGATTAATGATCTTTTGTAGGACCATTAAAAATTTGGATTATATATTTGTCAACTTTTGTCTTTAACAATTGCTTTTATATATGATTAGATCAATCAAGAGCTTGATTCTGTAGCTAAATTATTTGATGAATTTAAGACACATAACTTAATTAATCTCATGATTATGAGTACGATTAGTTTTCTATCTTTTCATAACATAAAAGACAATAATAATTATAATCTTGTGGTTGATATATCTTATATGTAGTCGACTTATCTTTCATGCATTATTCATTACCTTTCATTCTTATACTAGTTTTACACCCGTGCAAAAAATGCACGGATCATAATAGTCGTTGTTATCGTAAGATACATGTGTATATAAATTGTGTGTCATTAAGTGTTCAATTTTGTGAGTCTGTGACAATATAAATTGGTCAAAATATAGTGAATTGGTCCTCTTATTCAAATGTTAAATCTATACTCTGGTTTATTGCGTTTGTAATAATACAGTATTATAAGACGAAATTTGGGAAAATTTGAATTAATATTTTTCGTTTTTACTTTTGCATTAATATTTTTCGTTTTTTTTCAAGTAAATACTTCTGCTTTTGTCAGATTTTGTTTAGTTCAAGTAAATACTTCTGCATTAATATTTTTTGTTTTTACTTGTTCTCATTTTTTTGGTAGTTTATGTCATTTTTCACTTTTCTATTTATTAGTTTTAAGCCCGTGCAAAATTGCATGAGTATTATTTAAAGATTATGTTATAATGTTTATAGTCTAAGATAACCGTAAGAAAGAATTAAGATTTTACTTAAATCAATATTATAAGTTAAGGGTCAAATTCATAATTAAGTACTTAATAGTTATTTCGTAAAAGTTAAAAAGGACAAACTTATTTCTATAAGTTAATTGTTGTAAAAAAAACTTAAGAAAATGACATTAATGTCGACCCGTGCAATCACACGGGCATTAAATCTAGTTTATGATAAAGATAACTTTCATGTCTTAAATGAACAAACTAATAGAATGTGATATTTTTGTAACGGAATTTTCAATGTACAAATAAAAATCAATGAATTCAAATTTTATTTACTTTAATAAATTATATTAGTGAAAAGTAAAGGTAAATAAATGACTGAGATGGAGGAAGTAAAACTTAGACCGAAAACAATTTTTTTTTATTTTTTATTATTTAACATTTAGTATATGTTTAATAACTTATTAATTTATAACATTGACAAATTTATTTTTGTCATGTCCAAGTAACCAACATTTATCTTACTCACATTAAAAGAAAAATATCTCAATTACATTATGTTTAAAAAGAATTAACCCAAATTTGGAGATAGATTTGGCCTCCAATAAATATTTGATATTTGATTTTATATTAGAAAAAAAATTAGTATACAACAAAACCCAACCCAAAAGGTCTTATGAATCTCAATTAAAATATCAACCCAAAAATATAAATTTAAGATAAAACCCCTAAAATTTGATCTCCCATCCGCCGACCCCCTCTATCAATTTCTCTTCTTCATTTTTCCCTTCCTAATTTCCTATACCCTAAACGTCTCACCTCAGTCACATATTTTGCCCCTCTCATCAGTCCTTCTCACCTGACTCCCTCATACTCTATTTACATCCTAAATGCCCAAAATATGTATTGGCCATAATAAAAGAAAAATCTCCCTTTAATTTTCCTCACATCTTCAATTTGCATCAATATATATTCTCTATAAGACCCTCTATATGCGAATTTAATGGATTTCATGTAAGTATTAGAGTGATATAATCTGAAAAAATTTATGCAAGTATAATCCGAAGCTTACATATGGATTTTTTTAATATGAACTTGGATGTATTTCAATTGCATATTTTTTTAATTAAACTTTTTTTATGTAAATATATTTTTCGTTATATGATCTATTGTACTATTTGTTATGTTTTGTTAATAATTATATAATTATTATGGTGCTTTGAAAAAAAATCAATTAAGTTTGAAAAGATTCATCAGTATTTTTTTTTTGGCCGAAATTCCAGCTGTTCAGTTTTTTTTGTTGAGAAAATCATTTTTTTATGTTCCATTATAATTATTATTGTGAGATTATAGTTAAATTTAGTAGCTAACATATTCCTGAAGAATAAGATAGATTTAATGGTTTGTGTTTCATCGGTAGATTATTAATAAATCAGAAAAACTAATGCAAAGTCGATATTAATAATTAATTCCATTATTTTTTTCATTATTTTTTTTCAGAAAAATTAATGCAAACTCATTATTTTTTTCAGAAAAACTAATGCAAAGTCGATAATTAATAAACTAATGCAAAGTCCAAAAACATTCGAAGAACCTAGTCTAAATAAATCAGAAAAAAAGAAGAGGAGAGAGGGTAATTAAAGTTTTTGTTTTGATGTGGGGCCCACTAATCCTGAAATTCAGCAGCCAATAGGAAGCCTCTAAATGTTTCAGGATTAGTATATAGTAGATTCTTATCCTAAACAATAATAATTGGAAACATGATTTAAGTTTCGATTAATGAGTACCCCGTTGTTCATTTGTTTTTTTAGTCAATCGGTTATTTATGCAAGAGCCGTCGATTCTAATATAACACTTTGATTATTTCTTTTTGTATTTATATACTCCACATCTTATTTTATGGTCTAAAATACAATCTTGTAAACAGAAATTAAAGTAAAAAATTATGGTTTCCAAGCTCTCGATTTTGGACTGTTAAGAAATAAAATTATCGATTGTGTAAATTTTTGGTTGAATGGTCCTCATATGATATCAGAACAACCTGGACCAAAAGATCATGAGTGACATTCAAGTGAGAGGGCTTATTAAGGTAATTGTGCTTAAACTATCACCTCACACGTATGAATGCCCTTTGTCTTATCACAAATTCTCATTTGTGACGGACACTTTTTGTCGCAAGCTTGTGACGGAGCAAATGTGACCATTTTTATGGAAAATGTAACCATTATATGACTGATAACATTTTATGGATGATTACTTTTTATCATAAAATGGTCACATTTAGTCCGTCACAAGCTTGTGACCGTCACAAGAGAGACCAACTGTTGTCTTATACCATAACAAGGATCGCTGAAGCTCATAATGCATGAGTTATGCCCTATTTTTTGGATTTAAAGTCATCCTCTTGAAACTCAGAACATTCAGATTATATACGTTCAGTTTAGATCTTATAAGCTTAGTTAAATAAAAATTAATTTAATTTATCCTCATTTTCTTACAATTCAGTTCAGCTTCTATAAGTTCAGTTCAAATACTACTAGTTCAACTCAGAAAAGTTCAGCGCCTGTAAATTCAGCTATGGAAAATTTCAAATTCTATAAATTCAGTTAAATCCAAAATAACCGAGCCTTATGTGGAAAGGCTAAACTTACAAGTTGTATTAACTTATCTTGGGCCAGAAATTGTTTTGGTGCTAGAGCCCAACTAAGAAATTTCTCATGTCGATTTTAACCAGTAAAATTAATAACTAACATATACGGAGTATTCATTACTCCGTATGAGTATAGTTGGGAGTTTTCACTCCCATCTATCTTCTTTAAAACTCTAGTGTCACTTCTTGATCCTATGAGATTATTTAGCCTAATTAGCACAGACTACGTGATACTTATGGTTTAGAAATAATAATTGGTAAATGACTTTGTATAACAAAAGCTGGAATAGCTCAGTTGGTTAGAGCGTGTGGCTGTTAACCACAAGGTCGGAGGTTCAAGCCCTCCTTCTAGCGTTTTTAACATATTTTAATTATTTTTAGCTCACATTAATTTTTTTAATCTCTAAAGCTGATATTTTCATCCTGCATTTTCACACATTTTACACGAAAAATATGAAATAAACAAAGAGAAGAAACCAATACGACAAAAGGCGCCATCTGCTCTAATCTTCTTGTTATTTTTTCTCCATTTCACTGTAAACAAGATTATTTTGATGGTGAACAGTGTGAAAACTCGAAAAAAAGAACATTAATCTAAAACTATCAAAAAGGTTCAAGTGAGTGATAAAAGTGTTTATGCTTTGGTTGTATAGCAAACTTTACTATAATGGTCAGCCTTGTGCCGTCGGAAAGCTTGGAAACCAAGGGTAAAAACGAGAATAACAAAGAAAAGGAGTGTAACATATCCCGGAAACAGCCTGCGCCATAGCCCGGTGACCTGTGACAAAAACCCTCCAACGCAAGCATCACAGTAATAGCACATTTTATCCTTCTCCGTGCTCCAAGCGTGACAGTCTGGTATAGTAGCATTATTAGGGTCGAAGATGCACCAAGGAGGCAGCTGACAGCATGCGCTCTGTATAAAGACGAGAAACAGGCGGGTAAGGTCAAGATTGCTTACACATGGCCAATAATGAAAATTGCATCAAGGGTTACAATAACTAAACAATAAAAAAGAAGGCTAACAAATTCAGAGAGCCGTTGTTCTATGCATGTGAATGGTATTACAAATTAAGCGGTATGTAAACGTTTTCACCATTTCGGGCGAATGAAATAAGACGGAAATATGTGACAATTCTACAATCAAATGTTAATATCACCGTCAGTTTTATGTCAAAAAGGTGACAACTTTATTTATAACATTTCATCATTAAATGGTCACTTTTTATAATAAAACGTTGACATTATTTCGTCTTATGTTAGAGACTGTTTCAAGGGAGACCTACTGTAGAAATGAGGTACAAACAAGACATCATGTAGGTAAAAAAGAAATGATGGAAGGAGAGTAAAGGACCTTCATTTTGGGAATCGAGTAAAATTTACTTTTTCTACTGTCGTCCATTAAACACAAATCTCTATCCATTATACACTGCCTAATTTGCGGCCAGTCCGCCATAAAACCAAACACAACATCCTTATACCAAGATGCAAACTCCTTGAACCTGTATTCTTGTCCCACATCAAGCTTAACATGGCCTTGAATTATGACTCTAAGCCAAAGTACGGCACCAATAGCCAGCACGATTATGATGATGAAATACAAAACCAAAAATATCCACAAGAGGAATGGGGACCGGCAATAGCTCCCTAGGACGCCCGATAATGAGACCACCACAATCAAGCTTCCTAATTTAATACAAGGCGAGACTAGGAGACTATGGCAAGATGAGATAGGCGTCACGGCTATTGTGATCCCGACCGTTAATATACCAATGCCAACCATTAGGATGCAAAAATTTATGCATGCTGTGAGGTTATTGCTCCGACTCACCATTTCTTCTTGGACGATTAGGTCCTTAAGAAATGGCGCGAAGGAGCTTCACGAAGAGCACGAAGATTGAAGGTCCTTTTATTGTAGGAAAAATTGTTAAGGCATATATCCTTGGTTTTATGCCTTAATAGATATATTTGATCTTTTTACCCCCTTTTTTTTTCTAAATAACCATGTCTTATGGCCTTAAGGGGTTATAATCAGACTTCGTATTTTTCCTACATGCCATATTAACTGTCCTATTTTATTTTATTTGCTAAATATTGGCAGCAGCCTTAATTTTTGCAACCTTATAATGATACTCTAAAATTAGTTAGAAAGTTGTCATTTTCCTTCTACACCCCACAAATTCAATTTTAATTAAGACAACAATAGTTAGTTTATGACATAACAACAATTAGTCGAGATTAAAACTATGATCTTGCGGGATCTGGTCATCAAATATATCGAACATACATCACAAATACATCAATTAAAAGCAAAATGAGTTGATTTGTACGGAAAATTAATAGTTTACTCTTAAAAATATCTAAATAGAATTTGATTTAGAATAAAATCAATTATAATAATCTTTTATTATTTATTCATGGCGAAACGTTATGATTCAAGAGAAAAGAAACATGTAAGGGAATTTTTATTATACTCAAAGTGAAGTGAATGAATTTGTTGAAACTGTAATCTTCTATTAAGGGCTAAAAGGGGCAATTAGCCGAAACTATGGAACCGAATACGAAGTTTATGTGTAACAAATTATCAATGTGTTGTAACTCACATTGGTATTCTTATACAAGTGAGAAGGTGTATAGTGACAATAGTGTATTACTAATCATCTTAGATAAATTATAACTAATAGGTACGATGTACTTTGAAAACAAAAACATCAGCAAAAAGTTTCATCGGATACACACCGTTAAGTGTGTGATGCGACTTTAAGCCTTGAACGAGTTAAAGACAACCATAAGTCCATAATCATATCAGGGTGCATAAACCGTCAGGGGTATAATAACAAATTCTAAATGCATAGAATCTATGAAAATTCAAGGACGTGATATGTTCAATGTGAGAGAAGAGAAGAGGGTATCTACTTACAAGGTTTCATTTCTTTAAGACCCGATATTCGGGATTTTGGAAAGTGAAGCTCGTATCTTTTCTTCGGAGAAAGATAAGTCGACCAAATCTCCTCGCAAAAACTTATCATAAGATGAAAGGTCAAAGTGACCATGTCCACACATTGCCATTAGAATGACTTTAGATTCTCCCGTCTCTTTGCAGTGGAGAGCTTCTCTGATAGCAGCAGCAATGGCATGAGTTGGTTCGGGTGCAGGGATGAGTCCTTCAGACCTTGCAAATTGGATTGCCCCTGAAGCATGCATTCGAGACTGAATTAGGCAATAAAATTGTCTGAACTCGTATTCTATTTTTGACGTTTCTTTGGATTATTACTATTTTTGAGCTGATGAACCAAATGGTGTAGATGCTAAAGAAGCAAAAGAGGGAGAATAAGACGTTGTCCAAGTTTCAACGAAAAAACAAAGGCATGCTATCAGTACCTTGGAAACATTCAGTTTGAGGTATAGCAATTGCCTCCATCATCCCTAATTCGTATACATGTGAAATCAACGGAGCCATACCATGGTAACGCAGACCACCTACAGGATTCCAAAAAAAAAAACCAAATCTTGTTACATCATATGTCAAAAGCATATACCGTCTTCATCTCCTGTTTTTGTCCCTTTTTAACTTTTGTGGTCAAAGTTGCACATCTCTGGAACTGTCGTCATTGTGCAATGTAAATTTGGACTAGTTACACTCAGAGTGAGACCGTCTTATAGAAGACTCATTCAAATTTAACATCGTTTGACCACCTAAATTAAGAAGAAAGGATGAAAGTGGGATGTAGTTATCATACAAAATAGGTAGAAAAAAGGATTAGAGTCATTAGACGCTAAGGAAGAGTAGGATATTACCAGCATGGATTGGATCGGGAATGAAATCATGACCAAGAGTGTGCATCTTCATCAACGGAGTCAATCCGGCAGTATCTCCATAATCATACGCATACACCCCTTTTGTCAAAGAAGGGCAAGCTGAAGGCTCAACTGCCCTTATGAGAGGATTCATTTTCCCATTCAGCTTTTCCCTAATGAACGGGAAACATAGTCCGCCAAAATTGGAACCTCCACCTGTGCACCCGATGATCACATCAGGGGTCTCGCCATAGGCTTCCATCTGCTTTATGCATTCCTCTCCTATTACAGTTTGATGTAGAAGGACATGGTTAAGTACACTTCCTAAACAGTACTTTGCTTCGGGATCTTTTACAGCAATTTCTACTGCTTCTGATATGGCTATCCCAAGACTTCCGGGGCTGGATGGATCCATCCGAAGGATATTTCTTCCTGCCTCGGTAATTTCAGATGGTGATGGATGAACCTTTGCTCCCCAAGTTTCCATCATTAGTTTCCTGTAAGGTTTTTGGTCATATGATGCCCGAACTTGCCATACCTATGGATCAGAAATATAGCAGTCAAGTTAAAGATTACAAACTAAAGCCAGATGGAAGTGTTACGTGAAACATATTCAGTCGAAGATAAAATTCAAGGCACAAGGATCCACTGTGAGACAGCATCAACAGCAAGCAAGTCGCATTATGAATATTTGTGTTAAGAATATTTCCTTTGTAGATAGAGAGTATGCATCTTAAGAAGCAATATTGCCGATTAATTCAGTCCTGAGCCCTTATAGCTCGGACAATGCTCAAGCCTGATGTTGGATAGACAGCCAAAACGAAGGCTATGTCAGAAGAATAGGAGAAGTCCCCCTCACCCTCATCCAAAATAACAACTAAACCTTACAGCTAAAACGGACGAGTTTATTTGATTTTCACCAAAAAGAGGCAGCATCCAATTTCAGCAAATACAAATCAATATTACAGGGAACTTAGCTAGTAGACTAGCCTGCCTGCCTTGGTTCTAGGACAGATTGTGAGAGACTCAACGATAAACATAACAAGCAAGCAACTATTCCATACTTACTTCGCAGTCAATGTTGAATAAACTGCAAGCAAAAGCAAGGGCACTTCCCCATTGGCCAGCCCCAGTTTCAGTTACGATTCTCTTAACTCCTTCCTGTGCATTGTACCATACTTGTGGTACTGAAGTGTTCGGTTTATGCGATCCAGCAGGGCTAACTCCTTCATACTTATAGTAAATCCTTGCAGGTGTACCAAGAAGCTTCTCCAATCTCTTAGCTCTATATACAAATGGGAAAATGTTACAATAGTTCTTACGAGGATCTTAGCTCTATATACAAATGGGAAAATGGTAAGTTTTTAGCAAAAAATGGTCACATTTTATCACAAAAGGGTCACATTTTCTCCGTCTTAATTTCAGAAGGAAAAGGCCCGTCTTAAGGGAGACTTGCAGGTGTTGTCTTTATGTCATTCAATAGTTCTGGATGCTTTCATTGTGGTCATTCGGAAACAGTCTCCATCTTAAAAAGCACAAGGGATAAGATTGTGTAAGTCCAACCCCTTAACCCACCATGTGTCGGGGCCGTTGTGGCACAGCTGTCGTAAACAAAGAGATACAGAGGAAAAAAACAAAACCTGATCAGAGGAGTCGGTCTCCATAGTCCATAAATATCGCGAACTTCCTCAGGTATCTCAATGTATCTGTCAGTAGTCACTTCTTGTTTGATCAATTCATTCGGTAAGAGAGGACTCAAATCTTCGGGCGTGACTGGCTCGAAAGTCCTAGGATTCAAAGGCGGGGGAGGTTTAACTGGAAGATCGGCTATTAAATTGTACCAATGTGTAGGGATATCTATCCCTTTGCAACCAGCATTTATTGCAGCCTGTGCTCTAACTTTGTGGCCAGACGAGACCTTTATAAATGGCAAGGCCTTCGTTCTCAGCGAGAAAATCCCAACTTTACTTTCATCACCTACACCACATGAAACTTGCTCATAACGCTTAATAATATCATTTCTCCTAAAATTTATCATGAATATGGCACAAATTTACGTCTGTGGACTGTTGGGGACAACATTACTTCGACGAATTGATCCGGACTTCCCCTATCCGAGCGAGCGTAGTCAAAGGATAGGCACCAGGTAGAGCACACTAACTGGTTTAGTCGTTAAGGCAAAAGGGTGATAATTTCATTTCAGTTTTCCTGGTTTATGTGTTCCGAGTCTGTGATACACCCACGAGGAGAGAAAATCCGCTTTATCAAAACCAACTAACACTAATAGGGTTTAACCTCTTGGTTAATTAGATTGATTAACCGTGTCCTCTTTCATTAACATGACATTTTCGCATGTGGCGAACGTATCAGAATACTAAGATATATATCCATCATTGACCAACTTCACCTTAATAATAGTTAAGATACCATATTAAGAAACTCATATAAAGTGATTTTCTTTTTTCATTGTACTCGTAAATACTCGATTTGTTTAACCATTTGTTTATCTTTTGATTAAAAAAAATCTCACAATAATTTACAAACAATTAACCAACTTCATCCTAAACAACAAGCATACAAGATCACCAGAATTGTTTCCAAGAATAGCAACCTACTGGGTTAGATTTGTCAAACACAATCTTCTTATAATCTGATATGGGACAAGTCTCTCAAACATGGCCCCAACGCCCCGTAACGGATCTCTCCTTATTATTTGACTCCAATTTACGGGATAGGGGGATAGTAAGGATTTCACCTCGAGATAACCCGTCAACAATGAAAATTATGAATTTTTTAGTTAAAATCTTCGATTTTTTTTCCAAGTCACACTATATCACATCACTAACTTGTTCCACCTCCCACCAAAAGTTTTCAATCATAGTTTTAATTTGTACCCCACTTCCTCAAATCCTAACTTCGTCACTGATCCCTATACTACATGACTTCTTGCATTCAAACGCTTGAACACTCTAAAATCACACATATTCTTGGTTAAGACCGTCCTAAGTTAAGACTACACTCATAACCGATTTAAGCAAGGCAAAACTTAAGACCGTCTTAAGCAAGACCTACTCTTAAAAATCAAACAAAGTCCAAAAACATCGATACACATTTTTGTGTTAGTTAATCTTTCCTCAATATAAGCTTAAGTTGAGCTAATTAGTCAAGTATAAATAAACTAATATTGGTCAACATTTGTGCCAATCAACCTTTCTGGCATCAGTTTATGTTCATTTGAAATTAAACCCATAAAACCATCAATACCTAGATACTCTAGATCACAATAACAAATAGGTAAAAAACAGTTGGTCTGACTTTAGACGGACCATTTTGGTCTGAAGCAATAAGACGTGATTTTGTAACCACTTTATAGATGTAACACTATTGAAAACAAGTTCATAAACGTGGCAACATAATCCCGTCTTATTTTTCAGATTGTCTGAAATAAGAATTTGCGGTAAAAAAAAAATACTTCCTCGGTTTCAGTCATTTATTTAACTTGAACTAAAATACCTCCCACAAAGAATAAAAAGACGGAAATAAATGATTGAGATGGAGGAAAAAGAGAAAAGATGAATGGAAAAATATACCTTTGAAGTTGATGCTGGAGGTAAGAGTAGGAGGACAAAGAAGAGTTTGAGCAGCCATTTTTGAGTTTGAGTTTGAAATTGTATGTCTATATGTAACTAGTATAGTCAACACTTAACTGCTACATCCTTTGTTTGGCAAGTATACTGTACACCTTTGTTGACGCAAACATAATCAGTGAGGACATCTGCTATGACATGTCATCACTCTTATTATAAATAATAAGATAAGAAAAAGAAAAAAAATGATAAAATTAAAAAATAGAAATTTGTTCTTTGATTAATATAATTAACATTTTGTTGGACGATTAATTTATTAATAATGAGTCGAATTTTTTGTTCGTAAACTAAATTTGTATTCGTGATTATGAAATTCTACAGATTCTTTACAGATTTTGCAATTATGAAAACCCTTGTTCTTTAACTACCAAAGAAATATCGAAAATTACTCGTTTTTTCTTTGGGTTTTAAAGTCATCTTGGTTTCTCACATTTTCGAGTAACTATGTAAACTAAAGTAATGACTACGGAGTTAGTATAATTTTGCCGAGATAAAATTGAATAATAATGCCAATAAAATGTAAGATGACCTTGTGTATATGATACAAGCTACTATTACAAACTTATGTACTCCCTTCCATCCAAATTCCAAACCAAACTACCCCTACACTATTTCAAGTCAAACTTGATAAATATTGACCTTGATTGTATGTAGTCAAATTTTTAAAATTTGTATATAAAATTGAAATATTTACATGTATTATAAAAAGAGGTTTCGGAAAAATATTATTTCGATGCAAAAAAGTAATATATAAATGAAGAAAAACGTAGTCAAAGTGTCGTCTCGTAGACCGTGAAAAGTCAACTAGGTAGTTTGGTTTGGATGGGAGTATATGATACTTCATACAATTTAGTACACTATACTGGGGTAATGTTGTTCTTGCGTAATTATTTGAAAATATCAACTATCCAGTTCTTTTGTTATTAATTGGATATACAATGACGTGATACACTTACGGTCATTACACTAAAAAAATTGAAATTGTCTAGTTCATCATGGATTCATGGCACCAAAGTCAATCCCATCTACATTGAATTTTATGAGTATGCTTGAAATTATGCTTCATAATCAAAACCCCATCCATTCTTCTAATTGAGTAACTTTCCACCATTACATAACACCCAAACCTTCTCCACTCCATATAATCCCCTCTTCTTTTCCTCCCAACTTCTTCAACTCTTTCTACTCTTACATCAAATTCTTGATCATTCATCCACCCTCTTTCTACTTGTACCCCTCTCATCGCCTCGAAAACCGACAAGCTCATCCCCAATCTCACCCTATTCCCATGGCTCAAGTTACTTGGTATAGTGAAAGTTACATATCCTAACATTGGGTTCACTTCTACCACACTTTCCTTGCCATACACTAAAGCCTCTTCTCTTTTCACCATTGCATCAATCACAATTGAATCATCCTCATTACTCTCATTTTGCTTTGAGTATATTTCTTCCCAATATTGCTCTAAAGTGATCTCATAGAACATTGATTTCTTCATATGTCTCCATAATTTTGCTTCTTCCCTGCATTTTTTGAAGTAATTAAAACATATTCTTGAGTGATGTGGCACTAGTGTAGTAATGTATGACCTATGAAATCTATGATAAAGCACTCATTAATAAAACATGTTTTCATTAACCTCGCAAACGGGTCAATTGAGTCAGGTTTCAGGTCCGGTCATTTTCGGGTCGGTTATTATTAGGTTATTTAGGGACAATGGTTAGTTTCCAACAATAAACATTCGGGTCGGGGTCATAAAGAGTCGGGTCAAGTTCAGGACCTAAGTTCGGGTGTCGCGTACGCCGGTACTCGTACGGATCGGGTCGTTCGAGGCGGGCCAATTTTGTCAGGTCTAGAGTAAAGGAAGTTATGGGAGTAGTTTTAGCTCATGGAAAATCCTCTTGGATAGAATTACCGATTTAAGTAGCTGATATCAAGTACACCCTCGTAAATGAAGGTTACCTCCCGTCCAAACCAAACTACTTGTGTCCCACAATTACGTGACGAGAACTTTCAAAAGTGGTTAGTTTGGTTTGGATGGGAGGGAGTACATAATTCAAGAGGACATGTCATTTACCTGAGGAATAAGAAGGGGGTGTACCATCTTCCTATGACAACCCCGGTATATCGTTGATGTAAAGGTGGAATAGGAAAGGTCGGAGGGGGAGGGAGTGAAGCTTGGACGGATTCATCAAGGCCTAAAGCATCATGTAATTGTCCTCGAATAGACCGATGTACTCGAATTTCCCAACCTTTTTTCCGAAGAAAATTTGGAGGAACACCATCATAAGCAACAGATTTAGCATAGAAGCCACCACCATGGTAGCGACGGATTTCAAACTGTTGGTATATGTCTCTATAATCAAATGGCCTTGGTTTTAGGTCGTTTATAAACTCCGAGTAACAACAACATGACCATATATCTGCTCTTTTCGAACTTGTGCATGCTTTCCTACCATTGTAAAACAGAAGAAATTAGAACAAAAAGGCACAAAGAAGAAAATATGTCCATGAGTTAAAAAAATATTCAGTTTTCAGTGACAAGAAGATAGAATATGAATCTCACGTAATTAATCAACAGGATAATGTTATCAGTAAACGATGACAAAATGTTAACCCAATGCCTTGAGCATCCGAGATAAAGAGAGTTGAATGTACGCTTCATGCTATCTTGAATAGCAAACAAGAGGTTTTTTTTTGCAGCACAACCGATAATAAAAACTTTTGCCATAACAGAAACCGAAAATCCATTACAGCAGACTACAACGACATTACCCTAATGTCTTACATAGGCTCCCGTCACTAGCAGGTAAAGGAATCAGATCTACACAGCCTTACGCATGTATTAACTATACAGACAGGCTATTTCTAGATGATGCATAATGAAAATTGCATCAAAATTTGTATCAACTGCTACTTCACTCCAGGCAAGACCAACCAATTTAGCTAGCAAAGTTACTCTTAAACATCCTAAGATAGCCAAAGAATTACGAGTATTCGAGTTGACTAAATCAACCACAGCAAGTCTACCCCTTTAAGACGGTCTTAACTTAAATGAGAAAAATGTCACCATTTTGTAATAAAAAGTGACTATTTAATGATAAAAAGTTAGAGCTAAAATTGTCACTTTCTAACAATAAACTCATGGTAACTTTTTATCATAAAATGTTCAAAATTTATCCGTCTTAATTTCAGATGGGTACCACCCGTCTGACATGAGAAATTGCCAATCAACAAGTCATTGTAGAAACTAATGATTGTACAGTATATTTCAAGTGCATAAAAATTTGAAAAGAAAAGAAGGAAGAAATGACATACCCTTTATGTTGGCCTTTAGCGCGGATGATATAGTATCTATGAGCAGATAAAGGGTGTCCCAAAACCGGAAGGAACCAAACCTTAGTGAGACTAGCCTTCCTGAACTCTGACTGATGCACAATTGACAATATCTTGTTTTGAGGAAAGGGTAGTGTTTTAATATTCTTGTAATCACAAATTCCCCAACAATAAGCATCCTGTTCTTCTGTAGCTTCATCAGTCACTACTAAAACACCCGTGTTCAGTGCATAATCTGGGGGTCTAATCGAAAGGGAACTCGGATCCTTCCTGTATAGAGACAGACCCCTTGTTACATACATGATCGTTTCAGGGCCAAATGAGGCGCAAACGTCTTTACAACGTATGTAACAGAATTTTATGCAGGGAATTTAAATGAGGTGTAAATGATGTACAACCAATGGACAGGGCCAGGGGGCTCAAATTCGGAATGGATGTATATATAAGGAAGGTTTTTAACGAGACGCAGACATTTGTACAGTTAAAAGTTAAAGAGGACTCGGATTGGGGACGTACCATATACACAAGTTGGTTACTTGTACTAGGGCTGTTGATGGTGAGTGATGTATAACTTATCTCAACTTTATATGAGTGACTTGATTTAAAGTACTTTACTGTAGAATGCAATTTGGAACATCACTCTAGAATTCATGTAAAGATTATAAAGTCAGTTGAATTATTGAGTTAAGGAAGTTTTTGAAGTGTGGATGTAAGTATGATTCCTTAAAGATGAAGATAAACAATGTAGTGCATTGTGTCTTTAAAGATGTGATAATGTTTTCATGTAGCTTAGTGGGTCATATAAAAACTCCTTATAACATGAAAAAAGGCACAACAAAGCAACCAAATATTCTGCATGCATATCCTAAAGCAACCATTGATTTATTGATTTATAAGACTAAAAGTTGCTCTCACAAAAAGAAAGCAGTAAGGCAGTTCATTGGAGGAAATTTAAATGCAATATCTCATCTTTACTTTAATAAAAAACTGTGTTTGTCTGATCCTAAAAAAGGTTTAACAAGTACAGAGTAGTATTTGATTTACCTGTGAAGGCTGTGATAAGAAGCTCAGTCGTTTTACGAGTGTCTCAATGTTGGCGCGGTAAAAGATCGGCTTGATTGGGCCCAGCTGGTGTTTGAGCTCGATATTTTACATTATCACGTATTACCTCGGACGGTGCCCTAACCTTTCAAGCTCAGGCGAGCAATTGAGCAAGGCGAACTTAGACGAGAGTCGTTAGTTCCATAGTAGCAACCACCTATCCAGCAGCAATATAAAAGTACCGCCTTTGAAGTCAAGGAAGGTCGAATTATGGAGCAATTAAATTAGAAAAATGCTTATGAAAGCATGAAAGATACAACTTCTCAACAAGTATTCATTCAGACCAAATTGTCGTTAGAGAGTACACACAGGAATAGTAAACTTATACAATGACTCGCAAGCAAAATTTTATGCTAGGAACTAACGCTTGATGTAGGATGTATTTCTTGAGCCAGACGAGTCCATATGAGTTCAATCATTTTTGGGCCATTGGTTGGATCGAGATTGTTTTTAATTCAGGTCTACTTTGGTTCCAGTCAGGTATTATTGTCAGATCACTGTTGACTTATACGGTTCAAATATCATGGATTCAGTTGGAGAAACGCGTTGATTACACCCATCATCTCACTTCCCGGAAAACGTCCGAGGCATCCCCTTGCTGCAGCTATCTCACTGAGCTCAAATACTGAATCACCATTAAAGGCTTTCCTTAAGCCTTGTGTTCTCTGATCAGCAGACAAGCATTCTTCTGCTAGATCATCACCGGCTTCGACGGTTGGGAGAGGAAAAGATTCGAGCGAAGTTTCCATCACAACAGATTCACCACCTTTTGCACCCACAAAGTCCTTTAATCGACAAAGAGTGAAAGGAACGGGTTCAAAGCTGTGGTCCCCATATTCAACAGGTGTAGAGTGATCTCCAGTTACACATAGGAAGTACTCAAACTTTCCAGTTGATTCTGCTTGCCAAAGGAGCTTAGCTAACTGCCCTATCGCTCTGTCTACAACTTCTAATCCTTTCACTTTAAAGACAGTTGCTTTATCATGACCTGCATCATCTATCGCCTGCGGAAAAAAGGAAATTAAATTGACATTAGAGCAGACGAAAAGAACGAATGAACGCCAAAGCATCCTGATCTGTGGGTCTATTTGGATGGAATTAAAATTACTAACCTATCAATGAACATGAGCTTTTCACACAGTACGACGACAACATCACCCTATACCTTAAGGTATTACGGTAAATCGGGGTAGGGTCAGATGTACACAACTTTACCCGGGGGTTAACAATTCAAAGAGATTGGTTTCAGAAGACCCACTATGAAAATTGCATCAAATGATGGCTACTTCACAATTAATCTTCCTAAAGTAACTTTATTTCATCATGACCCACGTTCCTTTTTTTTTCTGAGGAAAAACGAGGGTACTATTATTATTGATCATAATCCGATATGAAATCGGCAGCAACAATGTGACTAATACATTCCGGAACTACTTCCACTCAAATACACAAAGAATAATCAATAGAGGAATAGTGTCCCATACAATAAGCCATTCGGTTCCCACTCCTAACAAAAACAAAGCACACTGACTCAAAGCTATCCGCGAGCTTCAAAACATCATGCACCATACAATATTAATACTAATAATATGTTTCACTTCAAGGAACATGTAAACTCTGATCCGTACACGACGACTAGGTAGTAGATCCAGGGGAATAACCCAAAATACGTGAAGCAAAAACATTTAGGATGTTACTTGTGCTCGAGTTCTGATATGAAGTGACTGGTCAAGGAGAGTAAAGAGATGAAAAGGGCAAAGTAACTAAATGAAAAAACCTTGATGTGGAGAAACCCGAAATCGTATCCATCGGATTGGCCAGGCTTGTGCTCCTCCTCACCGGGGGCAAAAATTTGAGGACAAGAGTTAAGAGGAGCCGATAGTGCCTTGGCTATGGCAGTTGCTTTGGAAGTTAGCAAAGTTCGATAATCTCCTGTTGCTCCAGGAGCTTCAAGTATGTCTATACCAAGCGACAGCCCAAGTCCTGCAATTATCTTAGTAGGTGCTACCATGCATGGCCGTAGGCCATGCTGCTTTTCAAATGGCGAAACCTGCAGCCACCAATGTCAGCAGAATAGAATACGAACTAAATCAGAAAGAAATAATTTCCCCAAGAGTGAACGGGGAAAACAAACGATTGTAATTTTATCCCGTTTGACCAACCTGGAATCTAAGACACATTTCGTAACACAAAACCTGGTGCTTAAATGCGAGACATTTCCTAATACAAAATCTTGACACTTTTCCTAACTCAATTCCACTCGGTCATTGACAGCCTTACATGTGAGATCAGCTCAATAACCTTGTAATTAAATGAATAATACACAAGAACTTACGTTGGTCTCTCATATAAGACGAGACCAACCGTACAAGACATGCTGGGTGGGAAATTGACTTGATCTACAGTACAGTTCAAATTTCAAAAATACGTGTACCAGATAAGCAGGCTTCTAAACATGTCCTGATAGCCTTAGGCATAAAAGTTACTAACTCAATGATAAATCTTTACCTAAATCGTTAAATTGTCAATTATCATACACACTCCAATCTGCCATCTAAATATTTGAATTTCTTCAGTCCCCATATACAGCATAGGACTGTTCAATATTTTACCATAGAAACCAAACAGAAGGTCTACAGGGTGAATAGCTTCTATAGATGACAAATTTATAAGTTCTTCACTAATTTGCCTTTAATATAGAAGCCACATGAAGAGGAAAGTATTAATTTGGAGATAAGAAAAAGGAAACAAGGACCTCAATTCGAATACCACAACCTCGTAAAAGGACAATATTAGCTATGTTCTTTCCCTCTGCCGCCCTCTTGGCATTTATTGGATGTGCTACAAGTATGCGGGATATCTCCTTGGATAATTCATTCACAACTGTGGCTGTGTGCTTTGCTTCATCTGTACCATCTAAAGGTTCAGCTTGTAGAAGTAAACGATTATCCTTCAGAGGGTCTGTTCCAGATATATTCCCACTTAATCTTGGTCCCTTCACAACTACTCCACATCTATGTTCTGTAGCATACCTGGGCGAAACAAACACATCATCACTGCAATGTATGGATTCGTGTTGCATCACTCAAGGTAAAGTATTGTGCCAAACTCCCAAGTAATAGTTTACAGATGACGGGAAAAATGTAAGCTACTCGACTACTCCCGGTTAGATGCCAGATTCAGATTGAGCAGTTAAAACGAAATGAGAAGCATATGTACCTGACTCTAACTTCATACTCGGGAAAGGATGGCAATTTCAGCCCATCAAGGGCAGCACAGAGGATTGGCCCCTCTTCTTCAAAATGACGGTCAGCCCTTCTACTTGTAACTATGCCCGTTTTCTCATCTAAGGTCGCAAAATTAGACTGAAGCAAAACACCATTATTTAATATAAGAACTCCATCAGGCATCAGGTGAAAAAAATTGTATATTCACTATCTTTTTCTCATGTTTTTTTTCTTCTCTTTTTTTACCAGCCATGGTAACATATGATGAATCATAAATAGCTAATAATTCGTATTAAACAACAGATGACAATGGAATGCGAGGTAAACTAATAATCATCATAAAACTGAAGTGCTCTACAGCATGTGAGAAACCCCTGAATGTGAGTGAACATAGTAATATATATAAAACAAAAAAGAGTGGTAAAACTAAGGTAGAATGTCTACCTTGAATGCAATGTCCCCTGGTGACATGGCCAATCCAGCACCCATTGACTCAAAAGCACCTCGACCACGGTAATAGACCCTTGGGTTGTAGCCAAGTAAAGAAAGATGGGCAGTGTCACTCCCACATCCCAAACCAGGTTCAACAGGATCCATGAGCCCATTAACCCCGGCTGACGCAATAGCATCTAAATTGGGCAAATCTGCCACTTCTAAAGGGGTCTTATACCCAAATCTTGGAATTGACACATCACCCAATCCATCAATCAGCACAAATGCTACTCTTTTCTTCGGATTCCTTTCGACCGCCATCTTTCCTTGTCTTTGGATCTCCCTCACCGAACTCTAGAGCATACACATGTCCGACAACCCAGATAACATATTATTCAAACAGTCATTATGAATGATCATTTTAACTTGTTATCACCCAAAAAAAGTAAGACTCACGGGCAGAGACAGATCCATGTGTTACCACATGAGGTACCCGGAAATCATAAATCAATCTTAAGGTTGAAAGGGAATCAAAATCAACATCTTATATATAACAATACTTCTAAATTTTCAACACGGCCGCATAAACAAACTTTTCTAGGTTTGCCAATGCCTACAGCACATACGATTCTTATCATTTGTCAGTGATTCTTATCCATGCCTACAACACATCTTTTTGGTAGATAGAATGAGAAAATCAAAAGGATTGATGTACACACACATGCAAACACAACTTCACACCAAATGTCAGCATCAAATACCAAGGTCCTTTGACTTCTACATCTAAGTTTCCAATATTCCTAGCTCTTGCAGGCGGGCATATTCGTCTTAAGCTTAAACCGGGTCAAATTGTCTCATCTATCTATTTTACCCATTTTAAGTTTTAAACAAGATTGTGTAGTTACATATGTATAAACCCTACAAAACTAGCAAACCAATATCATCAAAGGCAGTACTTTTCATCATCCTAGTTTTGAAATCAATCATTTATTCATTTACTTTTTTATAGAATCCAAATTGTTCAAGAGATGATGCATGATTAAAGGATCACTAATAAAATTTGTAGGATTGTTTGTCAATGACTCATATAACTAAAATAACTAGAATCAAACACATAAATATATAAATCAACAATATTTCTAAGTAAATCAAACTTCAATAGCAAGACATTATTTTAAATAAAACCAATCAAAAATCAGATCAAAATAACAATACCATCTACAAAAAAGTGTGTAATTTCAAAACTTACCCAAAATTCCTTGAAAATATGATGAAATTATAGTTTTTAACTTGTAATTGAAGTGTTGTGAAAGAACAATGCATGCTCCTTATTCAGTCATGTCTCATTTTCATTACAGAACAGTTTTGCCAAGGAACTGATTCCAGCTTTCTTTGGAGAAAACTCAATAACTAAATTAGCCCATTTTTCTTGGGCTATCTTTTATTTATGGGTAAAAATGCGGCCCAAAAGCTTACCCACTCCAATTACGGCTGGTCAAACGGGTAGGCGGGCCGGGTTTGGAGTGGGGGACCCAAAACCGACCAAGGAAAGAGAGTGGGTCAGGGAGGTCTGGGGGCGGCCCGAGCGGGCCAAGCAATATGTAACCCAAGGGACGGGTTTTGGGCGGGTCCAAGTTTGGTGCATGTCGGGTTACGGGTTACGGACCCAGAGCAGGCCTGGGAGAGGGGCGGGTTAGGATGGACTGCAAGCGGGTCGGGACAAAAGTGACCCAATGGGCGGGTTGGGCTAGGTTGACTAGGATGTTTGACCAGCCCTAACTCCAATTGTATAGGATATTAGAATGGGATGGACTAATATTGTTTAAAAATACAAATTGTTCGCAATATGTTTTATAGGTTTGTCCTATAACATGTGATGGATTCTATTTAATAAACTAGACCAAAATTAAAATATAAGAACTCTCATCGAAATTTAGTGGATAGGAGCCAAAAGTTATGGTAATATGCATGTGTTTAAGATTGACGAGTTTTAATGCAGATCAATAATACGTTGTTCAATAATTTTAAAGTCGGTTAGCTTAATTTATTGAGGGTAACTAAATATACTGGTTTTGTCAGCTTACAAAATTTTACATAAATGTCCATTACTATAATTTTCACTTTTGAAATTTGAAGAATTTGGCATGCGTCATATCGTAAATAGTGTAACTAGTAAATCATTAAAGTTTCATATTCCTAATCTTGTTCACGGCGAACATATTCGTCCTAAGCTTAAAATGAGTAAGAAAGATAGAGGGACAAAAGTCAATGCCTATAATCTAGCAAAAGCATGTTCTGTTCATCCGAGTGAAGTGCTATTGGACTTGTTTTATATTAAAACGGATATGTTCTTCTTAAGAGAGACAAATTGTGTTGCATCAATACTCTTTGGTATATTAAGTATGAAACGAGAGATTTACGAACTACGCAAATTCTAAGCTAAAGGTAGAGGAAAAGATGAGATGTGCAATATTAACAGTTGTTTTCAAATTGTTGAAAGAACAAATTATATCGTTTTCATTGGAGTATCTCGAAATCTTGATTTTGAGGCACTTTAAAGAAACTCTTATCATTGTAAATTACTCTTACTATTATAAATAGCCTAGGTTTTTTATTTATGATTGTCATGGCACTTTTAGTTTTCTAGATCGAAGACTCATAGGCAAATGTTAAGGTGGTGTAATCATTTCTTTTGTTTGGATTAAGTAAAATAATAAATAAAAGTAAATTTGGCTCTAATAATAAATTAATATAGAAGTGGTCATGTGGTTAATAAAACAAACATTTGCTCTAGGGAAAGAGTTTTTATTCCTTCCAAATTCAGCAGTTACAAGTTCATATCGTTATTCATAAAGTACTAAATAAGTACCTTACAATAAAATAAAATAAAAAATAAAAGACAAAAAAAGTGTCTTAGAGCTCGCAACAACTATGCTAACTTCTTTAATTTATGATATGATGAATAAAAGGTCTTCGAGTTGTGTCATTCATTTATTCATGCCCGTGGCATCTTTCACTGCATCAGCTGCCCCTCGTGCTTTGGCTTGCATTTGTGATCCAGCCTATATTTTATGATTTGCAAGCTATTATTAACGTTATTATAAGATTAATAATATAATACACAAAAAGAATATAATTACTTACCAATGCATACATATATTCAACTTATAAATTTATTTAATGCCTTCGTTTATATATAAGTATCAATTTTGTTGAGGGAAAAAAATACCTCTTGCATAGATTCTTTGGCAGATTGGGCAGCATTGCTAGCCTTTTCAGCCATGTTTCCGGCCTTCTCCTATAGTAAAAAGCATGATTTAAAAGTATTATACAATATAACTCGATCAAGCTACATATAAATATATACATTTTGACTGTTTAAAATCAACGACCTTTTAAATTATATAAAAATATTTTGAATTCAACATTCAGATATTATTTTTGAATTTTACCTATAATACTACCCTAAAACGATTTTCCTTATATTGATTGCTAATACATTTATAAGTTGATTATCAATAAATCAAAACTAGAAACAAATCATTAATAACGAAATAGTAATAAGAAAATATTTCTATATGAGACAAACAAAAATACATACATACTTTTAATTTAAGTATTTGTAAATCAGTCGTTTTATTGTAAAATCGTTTAATAAATTTTTGGGTACATGATACATTATGACTTCAACTAGAAATAGTGAAAGGGGGAGATGTTCACCTTGGCTTGGCCCTTGGCCTCACCAGCGTGGTAGCTAGCACTCTCGGAGTTGTTCATTTTCGCAAATTAATTAATATATTGAATATTGTTTAAGAAATTAGACAATGCGTTTAATTTGTTTTGAGACTTTATTTTGGAGGATGGTTTTCTAATTCCATTTGGTAAGAGGTATATATAGGTTTAGCTTTTGAATGTTCAGAGATCCTAATTATGGGTTACCCTTCTAAAAATACACATGCCCTTAATTTCGTTATTTTTTTTATCTTAAATTACGTTTTAATATGCTTTTGAAGCTCAGAGAGAGCATCTAAAAACTTGGTTCTCATATCTTAATTTATGAATCACTCATACAATCTAGTTATGGGTGACAATGAATTTTCTATAATTAAATTCAGGATTGTGAAAAATGCATCACACAATTTTTTTTTAATGTAAATATCGAAGTATCAAAATAAAAATAAACTAAAAATATAATTGAATGTTAACTTAAGTATATATGTTCTCCATTTGAGCCAATTAGAGTTCTTGTTTCACTTTTCTTAGTTAAAAAACACACATCATTTGGGAATCTCTTTCATAAAGTCGTTTTTATAGCATGTGACAGGCTCAATATAATGAACTAGTCCAATAAAACTAATTACATCACTACTTATTAAAACAACCACAGAACTGATGTGTCAGCCTGTGGTTGAAAATCAATAAGTCAAAAAGTAGATTTTTGTTTCCTGCTTTTAAGGCCCACTACTTTTTGTGAGAATTATTTAAAACACTTCTTCATTATTCATTACACAACTTAACAATTGGTCAAATAAAAAATACATCAGCAAGTATACATTTTTCAATATATGATCACAAAAAAGTAATAAAAATACAACACAATTTCAAATTTACATCAGTATTGAAACGACAATGATCCTAATTATATTTAATGCTTGATGTTCATCGACATTATCGTGTGCATTCTCAAACTTTATTTCGAATATATACTAGAATTATATTAAACATTAAATATTATGAGCAATAACAATATTTAATTTTTAAAATAATATACAAATTGAGTATATAAAAACTAAGAATAATAACACCGTACCCCAGAAGCATGAAACTATCATGGAGACTTATATGGCCTAATATTTATATTTACACTTCTAATAATAAATAAACAAACTAAATAATAGCCCATATAAATTCTAATTATACGGTACCACTTTTAAAAAACATAAGCTAAGATAAAATAAATAATAAATGTGGCTAACCATAAAAGATGATCATCGGTCATACCTTTTTTTAGTTCATACCCTTTTTCAACATACAAAGAAAATAAACTCTTAATTAGAAGTATAAAATTCAATTATATTAATTTAATATATATAATAATTAATTAAAGATCCTCTCATATCTGGATATCGAGCCAATCATCAACGAGTATTTACTTGGAGTAAAAAATACGGCAAAAATATTAAAGTAGGGCAAATAATTAGAATTTGAAAAAAATTAACGAACTGTGTAACATGCATATACAAAAATATCAATGAGAAATATTGTCCATTGATTTATGTACATTTACTTGGTACATGATTTTATTAGGAAGATTTAAGGGGCTAAAATAAACGTAATGATTCAAAATGAAATACATAAGGAACTCAATGGAACGGAATAATGAAGTATTAGGTGATAATGTATATCGACCCATATTTATATTATTGTATATTTGTATGTAAACCTAAAATGTATATCTTCATAAGCTCCTAAATGGCCGAGGACAACAAAAATATACAAAACGGTTTTGATATATGTTTACATTACAATACACGATTTTAATTATATAAATTGCAGTATATCCGGCGCGACTTTTAAAATTATATTAGATACTTAGCTTATACACATGTGAAAATTATGATCTCATTTTGAATATGCACGGGTCAAAATTTCCATTTTATTTCGTGCATGGATTTGACTAAATGAAAAATGGGTTTAACAATTGGTGCTCCATATAAGTATGCAAGACGTATTCTAATTATTACAAATGAAATTTATAAAAATCAATTATTACGTTTACAAACTAAAATTGTTAAACAAAAAGTATGGATAGTATACTGCTTCACTTTAAAAATTTATTTCTAAAGATAATTAAATTTAAAAGAAGATAATTAATTAATATACAAATTGTCATAGATTTTTATAATTTCTTATTGTAACAAAATCTTACATAACATACCCGTGTAATTTGCACGGGTTTAAAACTAGTTTAAACCAAAATAAAAGCTATATAACTCTCGCCAAAATTGGGTGGACAAAAGTTATGATAATAGTCATGTGTTTAATGTTCACGAGTTCTAATGCAGATCATTAATATTTCGCTATTTAATAATTCTAAAAGTCGGGAATAACTAAATATACTTTATCGTTTGTGCGTATATATAAATGTCTATTGTTATATTTTTTGTGTTTGAAAACTAAAGAATTGGGATGGGTAAACGCTAGATGGTAAATAGTTGAACTAGTAATTCATTAAGTTATTATATCCAAAATTATTGTTTACAATAGGGATACTAGACAATTAAGATAGCATGAGACAAAAACGTAATGCTTATAAACTAGCAAAAGCTATACTAGTATGATAATAAGGTGTTATTTGACTCGTTATATATTAAAACGGACATGCTCGTCTTAAAAGAGACAAATTATGTAGTAGCAAATACGAACTTTAAAGGGGGTTGCTCGAAGCTATAGTAGTATGAAACGTGAGCTCTACAAATTGTCTTAATTCAAAAGCTTAAGGATAAAGAGCTAGATGTACGTTATTTGTAGTTGGTTACATATTGTTGCAAGAATGAAATTTTAGAGTTGTAGGCATTTGATTCTTGAAACCTTGATTAAAATATTTTCCATATCAAATATACTCCGTACAATTTATCTCGAGCACTTTACTTGTCTTTCATAGCGAGATTTTCATATGCTTCAAGAAACTTCTAACATTCTAAATTAGCTTTGGTTTTTATCTACAGTTGTCATGACACAATTTAATTTTGTAGATCAGAGATTCATAATAACGAAATGTTAAGGTGGTGTAAATCCTTTTTTCCTTTTAGGTTGAACAGAAAATAAAAAGAAGTGTTAATGAAAATTTCTGCTCATTTGAAAGAGCTTATATTCATGCCAAATACAGATGTTACAAATTCACCCGTACTAGACGTAACTCACAATAAAAAAAAAAGAGGCAAAATAATGTACCCAATAAGAGCTCGCAACAACTACGCTAACTTCTCTACTTTATGATATAATGAATAAATATATGAATTATTAGTCTTCAAAATCTTGTCATTAATTCATTTCATGCCGGTGGCATCCTTTACTGCATCAGCTGCCCCTCGTGCCTTGGCTTGCATTTGTGATCCAGCCTATATTTTATGATTTTGTACACTATTATTAGCAGTATTTATATAACTTATAAATTAATGTCTGGATTATTTATAAATAAATAATCCTTAGTGATTCCGTTTAGGGAAAAATTGTAATACCTCTTGCATAGATTCTTTGGCAGATTGAGCAGCATTGCTAGCCTTTTCAGCCATGTTTCCGGCCTTCTCCTATAGCAAGAAGCATCATTTAAAAACAACTAAACAATATAACTCGACAAATGTTATGTACAAATTAATAAGTGAGATGAGAAGAGATCCTCTCCAATGGAGAGACCATTTCCTTTCGGTGGTGAAATCACATTCTTGCATCATTGAACGGTTCCAATTTTATGTGTAAAAATAAAGGGATGATGGATTTATTGGATGAAATATTATTAGACGATAGGGTTTGTGAGAGGAATTGGTTTCTCGATTTTCTAAAGAAAGGGAGAGGATCATAATTCCAAATAAATCCCTACACTTTAAATCGAAATTTCTCTAAATTATATAAATATATTTTGAATTCAACACAAAGCTTAACTTATTATTGTTATTATTATTGCTACAATGTTGTCCCTGACTCCCTGAAAACAATTTTCCTAATTATATCGACATATAATGAATCCATACACTAATACGTTGATCGATCATAACTAGAAAGAGATAATTGATTATGAAAAACTAATAAGAAAATCACCTCCTACGTGAAACCAACATGAAAAAAAATGTACTTTTCAATTAACTATTTGAAAATAAGTCGTCTTACTATAAGATCATTTCATAAATTTTATTTAGTACATGATGCATTACGATTTGAATAAGATCTCATATGACTTCATATGAGATCTTATTCCTTAATAGTACGGTATGTAAAAGTGAGAGATGTTCACCTTGGCTTGGCCCTTGGCCTCACCAGCATGGTAGCTAGCACTTTCGGAGTTGTTCATTTTCAGAAACTGAATAAATTAAATATTATTGTTTTAAGAATTAGACAATGCTTTTGTTTTGAAACTCAATGTTGGTTGATGGTTTCCTAATTTCATTGGGTAAAGGGTATATATATATATATATATGTTTAGCTTTTGAACGATTTATGTTTGTGGCTACTTGTCT
The DNA here is from genome assembly GCA_022085475.1 of Heliosperma pusillum. Classification (NCBI taxonomy): domain Eukaryota; kingdom Viridiplantae; phylum Streptophyta; class Magnoliopsida; order Caryophyllales; family Caryophyllaceae; genus Heliosperma; species Heliosperma pusillum. The sequence goes on along the minus strand of JAIUZE010001811.1, from coordinate 43,882 downwards.
TCAGATCCCAATTGTGCGCTTGTCCTTCTAAAAATATACATGCCTGTTAATTTTGTTAAGTTTTGGATTTTAAATTAAGTTTGAATATGTCATTGAATAAACCTTATATTTGAGAGAATACACTAAAAGTTTGGTTCTTCTACCTTGATTTATGGATCGCTCATACAATCACATCATGAATGACTATGAATCTTTTCAAATTAAATTCAAGAGTATGGAAATTACACTATGTTTTTTTATATATATAAATGATACATTGTGAAAATTTTAACATGTTCAAGACCATTAAAATTTGATTCACCAATCTAATGATTTAAGAGGTAAACGCCATATTGAAACACTAGATTGAGCTTCAAGTTTTACAATATGCTACTCCCCTAACATATTCACTTTAATTTATTAGCTTGTAAGACAATGAATATGTCAATTAATTATTTACGCATAACTACTACAAGTCTACAATCTATTAACCTAAATTTGCTAATTACTATCAAACACTTCTACTAAATATGCTAATTGAAGCATACTAGTCAAACCTGTCAATATAATCAGCAATTTATAATATAGTTGACCAATCTACTTCTACTAATAATAATCAGCATAACATCAAATAGGCCCTACGCCTTTTCCTTAAATGTATTTCTCTAGGAGTGTGTTATAACAAATACTCAATTGGCAGAGGTTAATTTGGTTTGAATGCTGAGTGGACGAGCTCATAAACAAGATTATAACTCACATATAGGATTATACCTCCAGATCTACATGTAACCGAGCTCATGTATAGACCTGGTAAAACTGACCCAATCCGAAATGAGCCCGAATAACCCAACTCGAACCCGACCCAACACCCGAACTCAAGACCCGAATTTGACCCGAAACCCGAATTGACCCGGCCCACTCTGACCCGACCCGAATGTTTATTGTTACAAACAGATCATAATCCATGAATAACTTGAAAATAGCTGACCCGAAAATGACCCGAACCCGAATGAACCGTCCCGAAACCAACAAACCCGAAATTGACCTGACCCGAACCCGACCCGGTTGACCTGTTTGCCAAGTGTACTCATGTGTATTGGTTTTAGCTTTTATGTTTATATTTTTTTAATGCTGAGTGAATGACCTCATAAACTTTGTATTAAAGCTCATATAATTTAATTAAACTCATAATTTTATTATAAAACTCAGAAACTACATCGACAGTTGTACTACAACTGGTGATATAGTATATGAATTGTAGTTGTTACGACACTCTTTAATTCTTTCGATTACGAGCTTATAGCTAAATGTTAAGGGGTGTATTTTTTTTACCCTATTTGTTTAAATTGAGTAAACAACGAATAAAAATACTTAAAAATCTATTAACTACAGAAAAATTAATTAATACCAAAGATGTTTATCTAGTTCATAATGAAAATTCTATCTCTTTGGAAAAGAGCTTAAATTGTTGGCACCAAGTTGAACGATTACATATTAATAATGTTATTAATGACGTACGATAGATCGGCCTTACAACATGAAGGACGAAAATTAAGGTACCATGAGCTCACAACCTAGCTTCTCTAAATTAAGTATATAATAACTAAAATATATGAATTATTTGAGGTTCTAAAATTGCGTTCTTGGTTTATTTCATGCCGGTAGCTTCCTTCACTGCATCTGCGGCCCCTCGTGCCTTAGCTTGCATTTGTGATCCCGCCTGTATTTTCAAAACGCTATTATTAAAATTATTTTTTAGTTCAAAAGTAATACAAAAAATTAATTTAATTACCATTGGATGCATAAATTCAATTAATTTACTTATTGTCAATATAAATTAGTCCTAAGTTATTTTGTTATAGAAAAAAATATGCAGTACCTCTTGCATGGATTCCTTGGCAGATTGGGCAGCATTGCTAGCCTTTTCAGCCATATTTCCGGCCTTCTCCTATAGTAAAAACAAGATTGGAAAACATATACAATGTACAATAAATATAAGTATAATCATATTTATTGTTTGAAGTCAATGCCCTTTTAAATTTTATACAGATTTTTTCCTGGTAATATTAGCAGTAGTTAATAAAAACATGTGATTGATGTTTGATTGATATGAGAACTACATAAAAACGTAAATATTTCCCAGTTATTATTATAAACTGTTTGAGTATGACACACTATGACTTTAATTTGGAAATAGTTAATAAAAATTGTTTAGGTATGACACGCTATGACTTCATTTCGAAAATACTTAAAGATGGAGATGTGCACCTTGGCTTGGCCCTTGGCCTCACCAGCATGGTAACTAGCATTCTCGGAGTTGTTCATTTTGAAAAACTAGAATAAATTGAAATTGCTTAAAAAATTGGATAGTGTTTTGTTTTAATTATGGATTTTGGATGATGATTTCTTAATCCATTTAGTAAGGGGTATATATAGGTTTAATGTTGAAGGCCAAGTTAATTATATTTGTGGCTAATTGTTTAGAAATCCTAATTATAAGCTAGTTTTTCTAAAAATATGTATTTTTAGTGTTCTCTTCATCTTTAATTAGACGCTTAAATTAAGTTCAAGTAGGCATATGAATCTCATATTTAAGAAGATGAGCTAAAAGCTTGGTTTTCCCACCTTCAATTATGGATCACTCAATATCACTTTGACACTTTCTCATACACGAAATGCATGTGATTTATTATAATGAATAAGAACACTAATATAGTAATTATAGATTTATAGATGACAAATTGACAATAACGAGTTTTTCAAATTAGCGTGATTCAGTTATGACTTATGAGTTACTCCATAAATATTTACACCACATGAAAAGATCCAAAAGCTAAGTCATTTTAGACCCATAGGGCAATAACAAAACAATTTGATAACAAATTATATATATGACTTCGAAAATAGTAATTAATTTTCTAATGTTAATCATCTTAATTAATTAATTAAATAGATGGTTTTTGAATTTTAATACTTTACAATTTACAACCTAAGTATTTACATTTTATCAAGTCAATCCGTCTTATGATAAGATTGTCCTATAAGAGAGTTGTTGATTGCGATGAAATTGAAGTTTTAAGCTTTCTAAATGATGTAAGGGCAATAACAAGGCTATCATACTAACATAGTAATATGTGATCACACAAGTTTTCATGAGTAACAAGACAGATTTCATAAGTAACTTCAATTCAATAACAAATATTTAAATAGTAGACAACTAGACACCCATATTTATCTAAAATTTAACATCTCGATAGTTTATAATAATGACCAACATTTATATAAGTCGGATATCATAATCAATGTTGTTAGGATCGAAGACATGTTGATAGGATCTGATCATGGGATTGAATCGAGGATCTTTAAGATCCTACAAATAGTGTTCGATAAACAAGCTTATGTAAAAAAAAAGGTACAATTTGTGTTGTACGATTTAATGTATAAGTCTATTTAATGACATGAAGGTTTTAATAATCACATCAATATATTACATACACTTTTAATTTAGAGTTTTAAGTGCAAAAGAAAAACAACCTCACAAATTAGAATACAAATAAGTCTTTTACGATCATGAACGATCCTACCACCGATTCTGTACGATCTGTGCGATCCTGTTCGATCCTACCACCAAAACAATCCTGCCGCAATTCAAATCGTTTTCCACCTTTTGGATCATAGGATCATACGATCCAGATCACGATTTTAACAACAATGATCATAACAAAGTACCATGTAGCTTACAAATAGGGAGCTATGTTAAATTAGCAGTAAGTGGATTGTAAGCCCGTTGAACATGATATGAGAATCTATGCAGCCCACCTAACATATGGAGTAGTTGCTAGGAAAATTACCGTAACTATTGCTCTAAATTTAGAAATTCAAGTATAAAACGATTTTACATAAAAATTACGATATCAAGTAATTTAGTTAAGGGATTCTCTCATTTGTACCACTCAACTTTTTCATTTTCTCACTTACATCCCAATATTTTTGAAAAAAAAACTTTGACTAGACATAACCCTTAGTTACGAGTTCATAAAACGACATTTTTTCCCTAATTGAATATCTCGTTATGACAATGAATTCGAAAAAAAAGATTCACGGAATTTGGAACTTGTAACCGGGAGTTCTTGTAATACCCATAAAATCCGTCAATAAAATGAAAAGGAAATTTAAAAATAATAATAATAAAGATATTTATGAAGCTAAAATCAATAGGTGATAAAATGGAAAATTTGGTAACAATGCGATTACCGCGATCTTAAGTCGCTAAATTTAATAATCAACTTTATCGTCACACATTGAGAATAAATGATAGTAAAATACAATCCTAAAATAAATTCACCCATGATAAAACAAGAAAGAACATATATAATTCTGGTGTCGATAATTGGTGAAATTGTATTGCATTTCGAAGTTGCATAAATCACCGTCTCGCGCATCTTTTTCTGTCGCGCGAAAACCCGACTCAAACACCAAATCCTAGCTGCCATAATGAGGGAAATAGATCCCCTTACCCATGCTTGTGCCGCCCTACCTACACCTCCCCCTTCCCAACACTTTTCTTTTTGTCTTTCCCATAACCACCCTACACCCCTACTCCTCCTCTTCCCAACACCCTTCTTTTTATTCTTCCCATAACCACTCCTATTTACTCCTCACTCTACCTCCCACCAGATTACAATTCATTCAAACACACACACAAAAAAAAAAAATAGAAAGAAAGAGAGATTAGAGAGAGAAACCGAAAAGAGGAAGAAGAAGAAAAAGGAGGGAGCATAAGGAGGAGGATCTAGCCTTAGCACCAAGATTCTCACTTGGTGAGAATGTCTAAACCACCATTTTATGTTTATTAACCTTAAGAACACCTATTCATTTAGTTTAAATCGTAGAACAATAATTAAACAAGTTTCTATTCATGCATGCATGAACTTAAGCACATAACAATCATCAAAGTGTCAAATCCGGAGGTTGATAAATAACAGTACAATAATCCAACTTAGACTTGTGTTATTGCTATGAAAAAAATATATGTTGTAGGTATTCCTGTCTATAACTAGTGTACAAAATTTTGTCATAATCCCATGAGTCGTTTGCAAATGAAAAATCATACAAAAAGAACATGATTCTGGACAATCGAATCTGCTAGTCCCAATGTTTGTGTCTTAAAAAGTAACTTAAAGGATTAATGAGGACAAACCCTTTTACCACAATGAACTTCAATGAATATAGAGTATATTAGGCCCTGGAATCAACTCATTTGAATTTATAATCTTTGTAATCTACTTAAAAACATTTTGTGACTCATATTCTGACCACTAGTTAAAGATCCGTCCAATAGTGTTTTAAGATTTGGAAGGACTAACTATTTTTGGATCGTATTTCCTTATTTAGAAACTTGAACTTCTCAATGATATTCTACTTTCTTATGAATTCTAAATTTTAAGTAAAACTCTTATTTATTTTTGGATTGTTTACCTTACTCAACATTATTGTTGACCCTCTTTTGTTTTTGTCCTTAATTGGAACTGCTATGACCACTATTGTGAGAGCAGATCGTGTGACAGGTAATCCAAGGAACTAGGACGTGGGAACCACGGGAGAGCGCGCGCGTTATTGTTTTTATTGGAAACCAATGTTTAGACAATTATCTTTATTTTGCATCATCAAACTTATTCGCTTCCGCAAACATTTGGATTTGGTTGTAACCAGATTTTACTCTTTGGTTTTTAATTCACATGGACATTTAGCCCTTTGAATTACATGATTTAAATACTTCTACTACAATTGGTTCAAATGTGACACATCCATATTCCGAATTTTACATGAAAACTCTATTTTTAAATATAACGGATTATGGGGGTGTTACAGTTCTCATCAGTCAAAGTTTATTCCGTCAAAAGATTTTGACTGATCATAATTCCTGTCTGCAAAATCAAAACATGATTTTTTATTTTTAGTGACAATGTGACATGATTCTGCAATTGCTTATATGGGTTTCTAGTTGCCTACAGTCGCTAGTCACTAGTTCACTACAAAGTACTCCGTATCAATTCTTCATTTCTAAACATAAAAAGTCCGAGTTTTGAACTCAGGTCTTGAGTACTACAGAGTACCATCTATCACGATTACTAATAATTTTAAAAGCTAAACTACCTAATATCTGCACACGCATGGTTTGTTATTTAGAATTTTTGTTTTGCAATTAGAATAGACATCTTTTGAGATTAGAATATTGTAATTTACATGCATAATAAACTTTTAACAATTAAAATTGCCCATTATCATGGTGACATTGATTATATAAACAATAAACCCAATAATGAGCTTACATCATAAATTCATAACTATATATATACCCCTAAGAAAATAATTTCTTACAACAGAGGACACAACATTACATTTATTTTTATTTATTTTATTTATTTACAAAAGTGATGACAAATTCCTAAGGCAGTAATCATACGACAACCGTCCATCCTATTCCACTTTTCCTCACATTCCACATCTTTCCTTCACTCTCCTCTTCAATTCCATCCTACACAAGACAAAGAAAAGACGAACAAAACTTAGTCAAATATTACGAGTAAGCGTCTAGACACGTAAATGGGACAGAGAAATAGAGAATCCAAATTAATATATTAGTCGGATATTACAAGGTCAAGTTAAAAACAATAACCATGTAATATTATTAAGTCAACACGAACATCATAATTTCAGCAGATAAAGTCAATAGATAGCGTGATGTCGTAATCCACTCATGACATAGGTTCAAAACCGTCATCTAACTAGTTAGTTAGTGATACAATAACTAAATGTAGAAAATTCAGCAAAGTTAAACAATGTTAGTCACAAGTTGTAAGTTATCAATATCAAAACAAAAGAACTTAATTTTCAAAGATGTGTAAGTGATGTTTACCCCATGAGTTGCCTATCAAGGCTTGAAGAAGACAACATCCCTCTATTCTCCTCAGCTCTCCTAAGAAGGTAAGGAATGACTTCCTCAACTGGACCAAAGGTCAAGTATTTACTCACTTGAAATCCGGCATTCGCAAGACCGTATGAAAGTGCCTCCGACATCCCGTATAGTTGCGCGAATTGCAACCTATCATTCTCCTTTCCAATTCCCAAATCTCTCGCCTTTGCCGCCGCCAATTTCCCTATGCACCAAATTGTAGAAATGAAATAAGTTTCCAACCATACAAATGACACATTACATGAAAACTTTAAACTATAAAGTCATGAGATGTGATGCTCATAACCTGGGTTCTAATCCCGTTTGCATCAAAATCGCCCTTATGGGTTGTGGCCCCTTTTACACCAAAAAAAGTACTACGTAACAGTTACTCGACCTAGTTATTTAAAGAGTTCGAAAATACCTGAATCAACATTATGAGTAGCAAGAACGACGGCCCCGGACTTATCAACAATCTTATCAAGCATGAAAGAAGCACAATCATTGTAACATTTGTGGGTATCTTGAATTGTGTTGTGAATAGGAGAATCAAACCCTAAGGAATTAGCCAATTTGCTTTCACTTGACATATAAGCTCCTCTAACAAGCTTAAACCCTAAAGGCAAACCCATTTTATCAGCTGCATTTGTTGCCAGCAACAATCTCTCCTTTGCATCCTTCAAGTAAGCCTGAATTGTGCCATAAACTATTGGGATTTCGCCTAATTTGTTGAACTCGATTGCCGAGTTATAAGTTAAGTAGTCGATTCCCGGTTGGATCTTGGTGTCTTCGGCATCTACGGTTAAAGGCACATTAAGCTCTAAACATCTTTGGCAAAGCTTGGTTAATCTATCATGAGTTAATCTAAGGTCTTCTTCTTCTTGTGGGGTTAACGGGTCGGGTTTCGTAAGTGTGTGGTATAACGGGCTCGAATCGGATAGTATTGGTAAGGAGTTTTGTTTCCATGGAAGTTGAAATGAAGGATCTTGCTTTTGCCATCTTAGCAAATCACTTAACCTCTCCAACAAAGCCATAGGACAAATTGCACTTATCTTCACAATCACAAAGCTTATCTACAAAACCAAACAAAAATAAACAAACAAACATTAGATAATTATAAATTACATATTAAAAACAAATATAAGATCAAGGAAATTTCATCACATGGCACATAATTTTTGCATATTTCATGATCCTCTTGGTCTCCATCCAATTCGTCCGCCACATATCAACCCGAGCGTACGTCCATCTTCAAGAATCAAGGATCCTTCGGAAACAGTCTCTCTAGCTCCACCTTAAGTGCGAGCCTTGAGCAATCGAAATTACATGATGTGGGTCCCGAATCCCGACGTATATTTGTTACACCATGATCAATCCATTATATATAGCATAGAGAAACCTGAAAATTTTATTATAGCCCCAAGATTCCTTGCCAAACCAAACCAAACTACCATGCAAAACTTTTTAAACACTTTTTTCCTAACCCTAATCATAATACTCCAATATCACTTAATTAAACTAAAACAAACAAAATCAAACCTAACTAAACATAACTTAATGGAGATATATTCAATATATCGTGGCATCAAAGGTTTGTTTTAAAACCGTTTTACAGAAGACTTACTTAAAGAAATAAGATCAACCGTCACCCGAGTAGGTAACTGTTGATCTTATTATACACGATATATTGGAATATATCATAATCTCTATCAAAACGACCTCAAAATCATCAAAAAATAACAACAAAAAACATCAAATTAAACATAAAAAATATAAAATTAACAAGATTTAAAAGTAAAAAAAACATACCGAAGATGGAGGAAAGAACTTGGTGGATTCAATAGTATTAAGAAAAGTCAAATAATTCTTATCACAAGAATCATTATCATAAGCATGTTCTAATCCATAATTAAGCATGCCTCTTAAACCAGCATCCCAAATTTTTCTAACACTTTGACTTGTTTCAATCAAATCTTTTCCAGCAACAAATTGTTCATAAAAACTATGTTTAACTGATTCAAGTATTACTTGTCGAAAACCCGAAACTTCCATTAATTTTGATCTCATTACCCACATACCCATATCAACAATTGAATCAATTGCAGCCATATTTAGATTAATTGTTGATCTTAACAATTTTGTATTTGAAAATGTTGAAAACAATTTCTTGGTATCATTTAAATTCAATATTGACCTTAAATTTGCATTATTGTTTTCCTCTGTTTTCGACGGTTTTGATACCAAAGTGTCGCTTTTTTCGTCGTAATTTAACGGTAATACTGGTATTGTTGATGATGGTGCTGAGTTTAATGGCCTTGAAATTTGACGGAAACTTTGTAAAAGCTTTGGTGTTACACGGATGGCCATATAATTATTAAATTTCCCCTGTTTTTTTTATTTATTAATTTCCCCTGTTTTTTGTATTAATTCCCCTGTTTTTGTTCTGTTTTTTGTATCTCTAAATTAAAGAAATTGAAGAAATAATTTCTGGGATTGTTGTTAGAATTTGAGATGAAACCAAGAACAAAAGAAGGGGTTATTATATATAGAAGAGAAATTTAATTCAGGGGTAAAAAAAGAAATTCTTTTTTTGTTATTATAATAATGTTTTTACAATAAGACAGTTAAATATAAATTGAGTATTTAATAAAAATAGTATTAACGGTAAAGGAGAGGGAAAGAGTAAAAAGAGGGAATCATATGCGATTCACACGGTTTTGAAAGTCTTAGTTATGGAATCTTTGAATATTATTGTGTGTATATGATGTAACATTGAATCTTTGTAATTTAATTGCGATGTTTTAGGATTTTTTTATTTTTTTTATTTAAAAAAAATTAAATTTAAGGCGTTTTATTTGCTAATATATATGGCTAGTATTCTAATTTGAAGAGATCTTGTATTTGTAGCGAAAATTATGAAATTTGATTATGATTCTGATTTTTAATATAAAAGATTATTATGGAATAATGTTAAAATGTTTATCGTCTATTTTGATTTTGTAGTCTATTAGGTATGTAATAATGAATTTTTTTTTCTTACCAATTTATTCGGATATACTATCTACTAATCTACTGAGTATAGGAGAACTTCTTTTATTGCTTTATTTAAGAATAAGTTATTTAACTCATCCATGATTATATTAAGGTTTCAAGGCCCTCATCATCGATAACTATTGTGTAATTCATTTTTCATTGCTTTATTTGATAATAAATGGTAAGCTAAGTAAAAATTGTTTTATTTTGATAGATAAAGATCGAACTTTTAAGATCATTATTAAAATTTTTGTAAATAGCAAGTAGAGTAAGACGTCTAAAGAAGGACACAACATATTTATTATCACAAATTCTCATTAAATACGACGCATATTCATTTTCAATAAAGACGGGTAAGATTATCTCTTACAAGGAGACAAGTGGGGATCCATTTAGTTTCTCACTTCTCCTCCCACTTGGCTTCTTGTGAGAGGGGATCCGACACGTTTTCATTGAAGACGAATATGTGACGTCTTCAATGAGACTAACTAATTTATTATAAGATCTTTGGACAATTTAAAGTGAAAATGATACTCCGGTCTATAGAATAGGAACGAATCACGATTAAAGTATAAACTTCGTACGCTTATTATGAAAATAAGAATAAAACTAAATAGAGAACAATAACCTTAAGGCCATGTTCTTTTGAGTTTAAAGTCACTCTCTTTAAATTCAGTTCAACTCTTATAAGCTCAGTTAAAAAAAATTCGGTTTAACTTATATAAGTCCAGTTTAGTAAAGTTTAGTTCAGTAAAGTTTAACTCCTACAAGTTCAGTTCGACTTTTATAAGTTCAATTCAGAAATGTTCGATCAGTTCAATTCAGAAATGTTCGATCAGTTCAATTCATATCTATCTATAAGTTCCACTTGTCCTCCCACTTGCCTTTTATTGAGATACAATTCGGCCCGTTTTCATTGAATACGTATATTAAAAAAAATAGTTAAAAAAAGATTAGCAAGATATACTCAAGTAATGTAATAATAAAATGTGACTATAAGAGCCGGATTTGTACAATATAAGTTACATTATCTTTACTATTGCTGAAAAAGAAAGTTTTTGGTAGCAAATTAGCAACTAGGTAGCAAGAGAACTTATGGTAGCAAATTAGCAACTAGGTAGCAAGAGAACTTAATCAACTTGATTACAATTATTTACAGTAATTCGTAAGAGTTGTATACTTTGTGTTGTATACTTGTATGAACTGTGTACAGCAAATCGGATTATATTACACATTTACACCTATTGCAATTGAGTTAGAGACTGGTCAACTTGAGGTGTATATGACTAGATGATATTATCACGCGTTCCTTTCATCAGCATTATTAGGAAAGAAAAATCCAGCTTCCCTATCATTAAATAAACACAAATTCTCCGTTAAGCTAAAGTTTTAGACGGATATATCCGTTTTAAGTAAGATTTACGGTTAAATTAATCTTATCTAAAAGTATTACAAAATAAGATATTCTCCATATGACCATATGACCATATTTGGTACGTCTGTAATATATAATACTCCAACAAAATAGAATAAAATTCAAAATTGGATTTTCTAACTGTTGTAAGAAATAATAATTAAGAAAAACCGTTTTTCTAACATGTGTCCTTAAATAATACTACATTCGTCCCGATTAATTGTTGTCTTATTTCTTTGTAGGGTATCTAGTCATTTGTTGTCTTTTCTATATTAGGAAGATATTCTATAAGCGGTTTTTCTAACATGTGCCCACTAGGCACATGTTAATAAAACTAAAATGGAAAGAATTAAATTATGTTTTTATGGGAAATTGAATTGTACTATTACTTTTCCTATTATTTAAAAGAAAAACATTTAATTCTTTCCATTTTAGTTTTATTAACATGTGTCCACTAGTGGACACGTGTTAGAAAAACCGTTCTATAAGTAATTGGACCTTCTAATGAAAGTATTATACACTTGTCATCTACGTTAATCTACGTTAATAAGTGGAACCACAACTCGTTCCTTGGTTTTTGTGTCAAAATGAAAGGACAACAAATGACCACGGGACGGAGGGAGTACTTAAATGGAAACTTTGGCAATAAACATTGCATTAGAATAAGAAAAATTGCTTAATTATTTCAATTTTTACATGATATTTATTGCTAAAATTTCCATTTAAATGTTATTAGCACGTCTTGTTAAATCTGAACATTTCTCGTCTATACAATTATTCGACTAGCTTAGTCAAAACTTGCTTAGGAGTATATTTTAACTTAACAAGATTATTTGCTCATACACAGGTACAATTATTCGATTAGTACATCATAAATAATAGATAAGCAGGTGATATTCTACGATAATTTGTAACATTTCACCCATTAAAATGATTATACTTCCTAGTCTCAATAAATAGTTATCTATTTGATTTTTTTGCGAGGGAATTTTAAAATATATATATCTATTGATTAGAAGGTTGAGAGTATTAAACAATATATACCACTATAAAATTTGCACCAAGGGACTATAAAATCACTCCTAAACAACATAATATTTTACAGTAAGATCCTAAGCTTAAGACTAATAAAATATTATAACATTATGGTAATAAAGACAAAATCTTTATATTTTCTTGGCAATATGTGTAACCCGTCTTAATGACAATTTGTAAATATTTTATGTTGGTAGGTAGGAAATTAGTAATTAGCAAGAGAGGTAGGGAACTTGGGACTTAAATTTGGGAGGATACTCCTACACCAACATGCAAGATTACGTAAAAGTACAGTATTATACGTGTACGTGAGCTTGAAGCTGGGAAAAGATATGGTATACAATTCCCTACATGTGCTGCTGACTAACTACTTTTAATTAACTAGTGTATGTTTGGGATTTTGCCTACCCATGTTTTAATGTCTTCACTTTGACCTACCCCACCTCTCCAAAACACTCTAATTTACGGCCAAGATTTTACCGTATTAACCACCGACTAATTTAACGGTCCATGTTTCAGCTAAGAAGAATTTTTTTTTTCTGGAAAATTCCAACGGTACCCTTCAACTTTGACGTTTTGCCCGAAATACCCAAAAATTTTACCCGAAAAACTTTGAGTGACCATAACTCGGGTTTACAAATTCGGAAAATGACGATTTTTTTTTCAAATCGTTCATCTTTCCGAGAGCTACGATTTGAAAAACAAATTAGTCGTATTTGGATTCCGTGGCTAGGAATTTTTGTATGTCAAAGTATGTTTTACCGAACAAACTTTGAGTAGCCATATCTCTAAGTCACGAGTTCAGAACTTGCTAATTTTTTTTTTCAAATCAAAGTTCTCGGAAAGATGTACAATTTGAAAAAAAAAATTGTCATTTTCCGAGTTTTTAAACCCGAGTTATGGCCACTCAAAGGTTTTCGGGTAAAAAATTTGGGTATTTCGGGTAAAATGTCAAACGTGGGGGGTATCGTGGGAATTTTCCGGTATTTTTTTTGGAGATTTTATTGATTATAAACTAGGGTTGATACTTCATAGTTTATTATTCTCCAATTTGGCGACGAGTTTTATCTGTCGCAAATTTCGGTCGCCTGAGAGCTGATTTCTTGTAGTGGTGAGTCTGGTGACGGGTATATCCGTCGTAAGCTTGTGACGGGTTAAGCATTACCGACTTGGGTAGGAAAAAACAGGTCATTTGAAATTCCATATGATTGTTCTTATCTACCCAAGTGGGATAACTTGACACATTAGAAGCTTGCGACGAATATATCCATAGTAAGGGAGACTTACTGATGTAGATAAACCACTATAGGCATGTTTTTTCAGGCTTAATTTCAATTCAATTTAGCTCTATTCAATTTATTTTAGGTCAACTTTAGTTAGTTTGATTATACTTATCTGATCCAAAAATGATGAGCTCAAATAAAGATGACAAGGTTGTGATGAATGTCAAGGATATCAACGCTACAACTACTTGTCCTAGTCCAGTATAGAATAGAATACATTTAGCTTATATTATTTTATTGTTGTTTAATCATTTCAGCATATTTACCCTATGTCGTAATTAGGTAATTACATAATAAGGCAGGGCCAATTAGAATAGTTTTAGGAAAGTCAGTTTAAGGAAAATCTGCCATGCCTTTTTATTCAGTTTAGGAGTATGAAATAAGGCTAGGTTGATTATTAGCTAGTATAAATAGAACTCACATGTATTGCTTATAAAAAAAGACATTGAATGAATAAGAATTAAAGCTGAAGCTTTTGGTGTTTGCAAATTTTGTAAACATAGGATCGACGAGTTTTCGTTCCAACCTTGTTTTTGTTTGACTCGTTTCAGACATTGACACGATTGATAGCAATAGGTACTCTTGCGATTCAATCACCATTGTTCGAACTATAGGTCTAGTTCGAGCAAATATCCCATTGTTTTGAGATCTTGACGGATTTCAAAGCAAATATCCCTTATTTTATTATTCTTTGAAACTGTTTCCGCTGCAAGTTAACGAACCTTATTCTTTCGGAGTAATTTTCGTATCATTATCTCTTAACAAAACTAACCCTTACTTCAGCCCATCTCCATTTAGTTTAGTTTAATTCAGTTCAACTCCATTTAATTTAACTAAGCTTGTCTTTTTATTCTCAAAAATTCATATTTTACCCAAAGAAAATGTTAATAAATTCCAAAATCCATTTCGTTCAGCCGAAAAGAACATGGCCAAATATAATTTCAAATTAGCCATTTGGGTCAATTCAAATTACTCCCTCCCTCCATTCAAATTTTATCTTCTCGTTTCAATATAATACTCCTCACATATATTGAAGAAATGAGAAGATAAAAGTTGAACGAAGGTAGTATTTGTAGTTGAATATTTTCGGGTTGGTGGTTTTAAATCAGGTAACTTCAAGTCGAGCCCATTACCGGTCAAAAAAGCTCAAGTCTAGGTTGTGTCGAGTTGAGTCTATTCAGGTTTTAAGGATTCGGTATCACTCGATTTCTGCTATTGTGATCAATGTTGGATCTCGGGTCAGTTTTCTCAATCGGATTAATTGTACCAAATCTTATATACTCTCATGTAATTGGGAATTTGGAGTCTTTACCCATCATGAGATGAACCCAATTTTTGACCAAACCTTACCTCGGTAAATAGAAAGTTTCATTGAAGACGGGTTGACCCGTCTTAAGCTTAAAACGGGTGAAGTCTCTCTCACAAAGAACAAGTGGGGGGACAAGTGGGGGGCTCAATTTATCAAAATAAGTTACTGAAATTAGATAGTATTCTGTATTCGTAATAAAATGAAAAGGAGTCCAAACAAGCTTCTAATCAAGTTTTACCGACGCAGAGATTCTCATTGAAGACGGATTGACCCGTCTTAAGTTTAAGACGGGTCAAATTCCCCTCACAAAGAACAAGTGGGGGGGACAAGTGGGAGGCTCAATTTGCCACCCACTTGCACCCCACTTGCCCTTTGTGAGGGGAATTTGACCCGTCTTATAAGACGAGTCAATCCGTCTTCAATGAAAATTTCTGTGTCGGTAAAACTTGATTAGAAGCTTGTTTGGACTCCTTTTCATTTTATTACGAATACTATCTAATTTCAGTAACTTATTTTTATTCATCTTAATTGTATTTTTATTTTTTATATTTTCAAATTTAAATAAGACTTTATATATTAAAAGAAGACACAAACCTAGTACTCCATAGTAAATTGTTTCAAAAATGAAGTGAAGTAAACTAGCTCTATCTGAGCAGACCTCCTCAATGAAGTTATTGCGAAATCAATTACAAATTGATGGAAAAATGATACGCTTACAATATAATACTCCCTCCGTCCCGGTCATTTGTTTACCATTTCCATATTAGTGTGTCTCATTCATTTGTTTACCTTTCTATAATAGGAAGATAATCTATGAGTAATGTGATCACCCAATGGGACAATTGTCCACTTGTCATCCACCTAGTATAACCACAAATGGTCCCCTCCCAATTTCTTAATAATTGTGCCAAAAGAAAAGGTAAACAAATGACCGGGACGGAGGGAGTATAAAATAGGTACGATGTTTATGAAAATATGTATCAAATGAAACTAATATTTTGAGTCACGCCTAATAATAAAAGGGGTGCGAAAAGATAAATAAAGGGTACAACAAAAATAGACTTTTAATAACTCAGTAAGAGATCGTCTTTCTAAAGTTTTTGGGTATCTTATCTTGAAGTAAAAGATAAGAAGTGTCGAGATTGGAATACTTAACTTTGTGTATGAATACTTAATCACTTATACTTACTTAAGTAAATTCAACCGGGCGAATGATAATTAGGCCGGAGTAGTATCCCTTCATTCCATCTTTGGAGCAGTATCCCTTCATTCCATCTTTATTGTACTCCTTTTTATATTGGAAAGATTTAAGGTGAATTACCAACTTTAATCTTAAATATAAGAAGAGTTAAGGTCCTAATTTTATGGTGATTATAGTGATAGTTAATTATGGGGATGGATTCTCTCCATTTCTTTTTTATCCATTTCCCCTCACAAACATTATTCTATTATATATTTCACCCTTACTTATTTACCTTTTCTTTTCCAAATAAATCTACAACCATCTGATCGGGCTTATATGTCATCCGAGTCGTTGATAGGTAATGGACCTTCATTTCTTGTTAAGAAATGAAGAGGATCCTTACTCGTTAATTATCTAGGGACAATATTAAATAAGTAAAGTACTCCTACAATAATAAGGCAATTAAGAACAAAAAAAACCTTAAAATTGATAATAATACAACCAAAAACAAAGACTAAAGACTACCATATATGCATAAGAAACAATATGCAAATAATGCTAGATAGATTGGAATTTGGAAACAACTCAAATAAGTGCATTGAAATTTGAAAGAGACATAAACTAAAAACAAGCATAAATTACATGTGAAATGTGTAATACATGACTAGGATTGCCTAATCATAACGTAAATTGAACTTTAATGCATGTATGGGAACGAGTTCCATGCGTTTCCAGCTGTGTTTCACTACATTTAAGATCAAATTGCTGCCAAACTCATATGTTAAAAGAGGGATTGAGATTCTCTTCATTTCTTAAACGAGAAATTTGAGAAGCGATTTCCTTTTAGTGGTCCAGATTATATTGTGACATCATTAAACAGTTTTAAATTTAGGTGTAAATCGGAGTGGCGGAGAAAATATTATTAAATGAATACTGTAATTTATATGCTTAAGCTTAATATATGGAGAGACATTTTTCATTTTTATTTAAAAAAACACCATTAGTTTCTAGCTAGTGAATAAAAAATGTTGTTCTTTTATACAGAACATGATTGGCTTACCACGTAAGATTGTATCACGCAATAATCACTATTGTATACTATGTGTACTCTAAGTTAAAGAGAAAACACTGCCGATAAGCATAGTTTACTCCGTATTTTAATTCTAAACTCAAGTATACTAAGGGTAAGATTATTGGCGAGTCTTGAGACAAGACTCACATGAATCTTAAGACAAGACTCGCTCAAGACTCTCAATAATCTACCCAAGTCTTGACAAAGTCTTAAATTGAGTCTTGAAAATCCAAGACTCAACTTAAGACTCTTGTCGAGCCTTGTTAAGGAAATATATCCAATTAAAGGATCACATGTGCCATATTTATTTTGTTCTTTTTTTTAAATCCAACAGTTTTTTATAATAAAGGTAGAGTCTGAGGTGAGTCTGAGGTGGATCTAATGTGAATCTGAAGTGGGTCTGAACAATAGAAAAATAATAAAAATTAGTGAAAAACTGATGTGTCAAGTCTTAAGACTTAGGTAAATCTTACCAATAATCATACCCAAGGTATGTGATCGGCTTTCAAAGGACATTATCACTACCCTTCATTTATCAACTTTAGTAATTTTAGTTGTTTTTTCAGTATTATTTTCATTTTCAACGGTTCATAATAGGGGACCTCCAATTTCAACACTAAAAATTGTTGCTGACATAGTACTCATCGACTCATAGTCAGCATGCAGTGTATAGGCGTGTTTCCCATGTGTGAAGATGTCGTCTATATCCATGGAGTTTTCCACCGTTCTCTACCCTTTTGTGCTCTCTTTTGGTCTGGGACGTTAGCCAAAAACTTACTCCGTACATGATTTGAAACAATATAACACTGTTCATTTCGAAAACTTGCACAAAAGTCGGTATCATCAATGAGATGAATCAATCAACCATATACGAGCAATTAAATGAACATCACGTGTGACTGTGTGAGGCTGTCTCATACAAGGCTCATCGTTGAATGCCGATGATGTATCTTCTAGCTTAACTCACTAGTTGTTTGGGTGACGGCTAATACCGCTTACTAAATTTCGAAACTAGAGAGATGTTTTCCTTGGACAAAAAATTAACATTCAGTAAATGTCAGAGCAGTTCATGAGCTTAAAGATTGATAACCCAAGGGCCCCTGAAACCCGTCAGTTCTAAAGTCGGACTTACCCATTAGAGATGGCATCCATGGGAATAGTTTTCCGAGCTCCTTGCTGATCACGCTCGAATTTGATGACTTGTTGTTAATACCGAACTTTGCTCTTTCGATGGCTTCCATTATATCTTCTCTCGCCACAGCTTCACCACCTGTGCATTAGACCGATTAACAGTCAGGGGTCGGAACGATTTAGACAACAATTAGCAAATAGATAAGAGAGGAAATGAGAAGGTGGTTTCATAAAGTAGTAAACTAAGCCAAATAGAAAAACTTTCACTTCGTCCGTCGCATTCGTTTGTTTACCTTTTTTTATTCTTTATGATAGGTATTTTAAGCGAAGGTAAACAAATAATTGGGAATGAGGGAGTACAAGTTAAATGGCCATCAATGATCTCATTGCTCCGCATTAAGGTTTGTCTTTATTTCCTACACTCCCATCAAGTCTTATGAGTCATGAACTCATGATGGACATGGCTCATGAGTTAAGCCGACAAACCTTAATAAACTCAACAAGGATTACCAGACGTGGAGCCTTAATCACCGACACAATGTTAAAATGCAAAATTCCAGGAAATGACCCGACGATCACCAACGTACTTGTTTTATAAAGTCTAGTCACAAACCAATATTAGGCCAGAATCCCATATTTTCTTGAATTGCCTAAATTTTACACCATCTGCTAAAGGCGGGTAGAATAATCGGGATCATACGAGCAGACAAGATATGGGAAGGTGGTAGCAAACTTACTATGCATGCTAATTATCATAAAACACCTTAAAATCCTAAAACGATATCATGGAGTGAGATATTACTGCACCTAAAACCACACACACACAAAAAACTCTCGTAAGTCTCATGAACCAATTTAAGCTATAGCTTAGCTGTATATTCATTGAGTCATGATACTCATGATCTCGGTTATAAACCCAACAACATCAAAATAGCATTTGTGACTCTGTACACCCAAAAAATTTGAACCATTATCAGGACTTCAGGAGAATATCAAGCTTTGTCTCATAAGGTGCTTACCTCTTCGTGCAGCAAGTAAAGCTGCTTCATTGACAATGTTTGCAAGATCGGCACCAACAAGGCCTTGAGTAAGGGATGCAACAAGGTTGCAGAGAAGCTGCTTGTCTTCTTCAAGTGGGACATCTCTCAAATGAACTTCCAAAATCTTTTTCCTCCCTTCTTCATCTGGCTCTCCTACAAGTACTTTCCTTGAAAATCGACCAGGCCGACATAAGGCGGGGTCCAATGCTTCAGGTCTGTTGGTTGCAGCAATAACCACCACTTTCGTGTCAGACTCGAACCCATCCATTTCTGTTAGCAACTGCCAAAAAGAACATCCAAATCAGCCTATGGCTCATGTTCGGAGAATGAGAGACCCTAAGAGCCACGAGTAGTCTAGTTAGTATAAAGCCGACAGTGTAAACCAGATCTCCAGACAAAAAAAAACACGAAAACCCGAAGCGTCTAATACAACAACCACCATAAATCTTACGCCTTGTCTAGATAGGATATTCGGAGGGAAGACGTGAGGAAAGGGGAATGGTGTGTAATGATGTTTCTTCCAAATTCACATACTTCGTATATTAAGAAGTTTTTCATCAAGCTTGGAGAGCAAAATGGATACCTCCCTTTCCCTTCAACCCAACTTTCTAACCAAACAATTGAAATCGTCTCCCTCCCTCTGCCTTCAAATCCCACCCTATCCAAACAAGGGCTTAATCCCAAACCGATTTAGGGTCCGGGTAACATAAATCGAAAGAAATTACTACCATGAAACCAAAAATACCATGGAAGTCTAGACATAAGCTACAAAACCCTCAAAAAAACAGAAAAAATGGCCACGAAGGTGTGATTGCATAATTCCAAGAGATGATTGCAACACTCATAAGAGAGAAAGATAAGGGCAGGGATGAGAGCATATTAGAGCAAGGAAATTAAGGACACCAATAATAATAATTGAATCTCGGGGGGAAAGTTATCAACGTTAAGCCAATAAAAGGGGGAAACAATATTAAGACTGGTAAAAAGTGCGGACCATCAGCATTTAATCCATATAGTTAAAAGGTAAAAATATCAATTAGAAATAATAATGTCCTCTTGCTTCATTAGAAACATTGGGACATTTTGGAGCGCTTATCCTAACAAAGTGGTTTCATAGAAGAAGAAGTATTACCTGGTTGAGCGTCTGATCACGTTCATCATTGAAACTCCTACCACGTCTTCCTCCAACTGCATCAAGTTCATCAATGAATATGATTGACGGTGAATTCTTCCTCGCAACATTGAAAAGGTCTCTGATACGTGCAGCTCCCCTTCCAACAAACAACTCCACAAATTCACTTGCAGAAACTGAGAAAAATGGTACGCCAGCTTCTCCGGCCACTGCACGGGCTAGTAAGGTTTTACCTGTTCCAGGTGGACCGACCAAGAGAACACCTTTTGGTAACCTTGCTCCTAGCTTGTTATAATTGATTGCTCCTTGTAGACACAACACTATCTGCGGAAAAAAGAATTTTGTTACCATGCAATATCTACGACGAGAGGAAAGATAGATGGACATTTTTGGCACTGGCCTATTATACAGATCATGTACAATTGGCAAAGAATAACAGGAAGTTAGCAAAAGAACTCATGCATGCAAATGCAACATACACATCTATTGTATTACCCTTAGCCCTGATCCTCCCAAAAGGTCTAGCACAACTGTACAAGTAGAATCAGAAAACTTCAGTTTTTCCCTAAAAAGCACTTTCAATAAGAGCCTAATTTTCCCCTAGTAATAATCATCTCGGTCCTTAGCAAAACCATGGGTGCAAAAAGTTGTTATAGCAATGTTTCAATACTTCACCTAGCAAAACAAAGTCCGTAAATCTCTGATATTCAAAACACCATTCCTCTAGTTAAGAGGCTCACAGTTACTCTGCAAGCAAAATGTTTAAATTGATTACCAAAGAAATGCTACATTGTGTATGTTGTCTATAACTTCCCCACAAATGATTGACCTCATTCCTGAGGAATTTTCCCTCGTTACTCATGAGCCATTAAAAGTAAAAAGTCTATTATGAATATGATGCTTTTCTAAGAAACACTTTAATTTCATTCTCCAAATGGTTGTTAAACCACAAAACGATGAAACTTATGGCTTGCTTGGGCCGAGTGTAATTACGATGTATTGGAGCTCAAAGCAAAGGATAAAAAAAAAATTGGTCATGGGTATGAAGAGGAGATGAAGGGGCGGTGAAAGAGTGGTCGAGGAACCAATACTGCCATATGAGGATAATAAATTACCCTACGAGGAAGGTGGATAATTATAGAACCATTATAAGATATCAATTATCCTCTTTTCAACTCCTTCCTCTATCCACCACTACCACTAACTCTTGTTCATTTGTTTTTTCCTCCCTTGCCCCGTAAAATTAACCTCAATTCAAGTGAGTAGGCCATTAGAATAAAATTTCTTGATCTACGGTTACCTACACCTCTTCAAGAAGCAATTTTGCTATCTCATGCTATCGTAGCATATGTGAGTTAGTAATGATTGGCCGTAAGCATTCTAACTCTAATGAGCAACATGAACCCTGAATGGTGTTAGAAAAGACTATAGACCGCATAAATAAACTGATTGTCACACAGCAATTACAATAAAAAAAATCATTGTCTATCTAATTGAAGCTCAAAGTAAATGAACACACCTCCATAAGCTCAACTTTAGCAGAATCAACACCTTCCACATCATCAAAGCTCACAGTCTGGTTACTAGGCTTACGTTTCTTGGCAGGACTGTTAGCAGCATAAAGTTGACGATAAAGAAGCCACATTAACGGAGTCAAAGGGATCCATAGAGTCAAGATAGTAAGCAAAACATTCCTCAATGCCATCATCGCAGACTGAGGAGCCGAGCTGTATGCAACACCATTTTCTCTCATGAGACCTAAGAGGAAGTTCTCGTCGTTATCAACCTTTCTTGTCGAATACTGCCACTCCGGCAAAGAAGGTTTCTTCCCTGTACTTCTAGTAACCATATTCGTGTCCTTGACTTGAGGGGCGACAGCCGCAGCTATAGCAACCTCACTTGCCACATTATCAGTCTGATCATACTCCACGGGTAAACTTTCAATCTCCTTTTGAGAATCCTCGGAACTCTCAGGCTTCGTATTGAAGTATATACGACGTGAACCTTCTTCAAACAAAACTTTTCCCACAGTCCCACTTTGGAGATTCCCAACCAAGTCCGAGTAAGGAACACTTTTCGGATAAGGAACCGACAAGATCTTCACAAACAAAGAACAAACCCCTATTGCAAACACAATTGAAGTTGCAATAGTAACTTTCTTCAAATGCTTCCTCAAAAACACCCCAAAATCATTTAAAGTCGATCGAATTTGAACCCTTTTCAATCTAGTAGACAAAAATCTCAACCTAGGCCGTAATCGCAACGAAAACCTCCTTTTCACATCAATAATCTTCTTATCCTCCACATGGGCAATCTTAATTTCTTCATTTCCATCATGAATTGACCTTACACTACTACAACAAACCACCTCACCCCTAGAATTACTATAAAGTTGAAACCTTGGTGAATATAAAGAACCAAAATTGTTCTTGGGCAACAAAGAAAATGACATATATGCACATCTATCCATATATTTGGCTTTAAATGGATGAAAACAATAATTTTGAGGATTACCCACCACTTGTTTATTAGAAACAAGGCAAAAGGATGACATTTTGGGTACTATATAACAAAAAGCTATGAACTTTTGCCCATAAAACCAATATTTTAAGCAAAATATTAAACTAATTAGTCAAAACAACAATACCAATCTAGTTGAAATCCAAATAAACCAACCATGATTATGCAAAGCTTCTACCACAAAGATGAGATATGGTAGATATTACTAAATATATATTGGTATAAATTATGAAGAGTGATTACTACAGTAAATACCTGGTTCTTAATGCCTTAATGGTGCTGAAGAACAAAAAAACAAACTTCAAACAGAACTTAATTAGTGGTGTGTTTTTGGAACTTTTGGTAAGGGATAAAGTGACAGAATTTCGATTAGCCAACATAAGAGGAACGGACGTTTTGGGTTAGTCCCAAACCCTCGACTCATGGCCCCAAGTCCCCAACCCATTGTCCCATCTCCGGTGGGCCGTGGGATCGGTAAGGTGTTTTGGGGCTAGCTAAATCGGCAAACAAGTTAATTGGGAGAGACTCTGATCGTGTTAGTTCGGAATGGATTATTTTGAGTTTGCAAGAATCAGGTTGGATCGGTCAGGTTGGGTCATTTTGGATTCGAATATGATGGATTGTTATAAGGGTAATTACTTGAGATTAGTAGTGATGATAGGCATACACGAGTTTGGTTGGATAGGGTTAGTTCAATTTTATATTTTATTAGGTATGAACTGGTCCATTGTTCATCTTTTTACCCTAATTTGGTCTTCTGTCCGATTTTAGGCCCTATCAAATGGATCGCGGGCCAAACTATGGACTGAGCTTATATAACAAAAGAATCTTTAAATTTCTAGTATTATGATTTTATCTCCAACTTTGTTTACACATTTTGTAAAATATATTTTATTATGTACTTAAACTTAGTAAAAATCTAATGTCGCTAATTTTGATCGTTACAAATTTCTTGAGGTGTAATTTTAAATACTAAACGATGTCCATGACAGTCATATTTGGTCCATTTGGCCCGGTTCGGTCTGATGCTCGCGTTTTTGTGATCCGGACCGCCCGAACCAATAGTAATATGCTATGGTCCGATCCCTTTCCACCATTTAACCCTTATTAGGTCTTTGGTCCAGAGAGTTTGGTCCGGTCCTAGACTAATGAACACCCCTATTATTGAATTACATTAGGGAGTAAATTAGTAAACTCAGAGAACATATATAACTATACTATTAAATACTCGATAATTTTAGAATATTTTTTATTACACGATCTATTATTACTTACATATAAGTTCGGTCTATAGTCCAATCCATGCTCCATTAGTTTTTAGAATTTTTTTTTGTGGTCATACGATATTTTGGATTAAATATAGCCTAAATCCAAATAAATGATAATAACTCCCATAAATATAGGTTTAACTAAATTTTGGGTACTATAAATGAAAACAAAAAATGCTACTAAAATAGGATTATTTTTGGGTTTAAAAGTATCTCAGCTAAAACTTGACATTTATTAATTTTGCCTTTTTTTTTTCCGCTCTCTGAGATCCTATTCCGCATTTAAATATCAAGTATTCTGTTAGTTCTAATATACTTTCTTAATTCTTAATTTCTTTTTTTATGATCTAATATTGATTATGATTTATGATTAAATGTATTTGTTATACGATTTGTAGAGTTTTTTTGTTGAATAAAGGTGCACATTATATCAACCCCACATAGCTAGGTAATTCTAGTGTTATCTAAATTATTTTCAAATCTATTTAATGAATCTATCAATTTGTAAAGCCATATTTGATGAAAATTGGTATAATCTACGATATTATATTTTATTGTTCTTGGACTTTACTCACATTCGATTGCAATATGTAAAACATCGGGTCATGTTAGAGGGTCGAACACAATAATATCTAGCGTAATACCATATTCAATTTTTTTTCATTAAAATGAAATGTTTAAGTGTTGTGTCGTGTTATATCAAAGCGTAGAAATAAGAGAAGATCCCCGAGATTCTCCAAAACCTTGGATTTAGGATTGAGTTTGCGTTTAGATAGAAATGCTTGTTGTAAAATTAATGGTTATGCTGGGATATGATTTCTTCTAAAAATTACTCGTAGATCGTAGTACATGTTATGCGAATGCGACTTATTATTAACGTGAATAATAATTCTAGATATAAAAGAAAAAGGTTCTTTATACCTACATTAATCTCATATGTGAATATGTGATCATTGATTGTCATATTTCACAGGATAAGTTTAAGCGGATGATCTATGGAGACAAATTGTGGGAAAAATAAGTCAAGTAGTAGTTTGATTTATGAAGCTCCTTTAGGTTACGGCATTGAAGACGTACGTCCTAACGGTGAAATCAACAAGTTCAAATCTCCTGCCTATTCAAACGTTAGTTCTCGTTCACCAATCACCATTCAAATAAAATTATATATTCGTATCACTAAATAAGACATTTAACGCCGATTTTATAGTAGATTAACTAAATTTAATTTATTTTTAACATAAATTTCTCGCTCCTTTTTTTTTTTTGCAGTGTGCACGAAATCCATCTTGATCATTCTTATCAAAAGCCAAGTTATATATATCAGTAGCTCTTTTCTCCATTTGTGTTGTAATATAGTCATTGAAAATGGCCTTGCTTGCTTCCCCAATTGGATTCGAAGGCTACGAAAAACGACTCGAGATTTGCTTTCAACATAACTCTCAGATTACAGCAAGTTTACATGGCCTTAGATCATTTACAAGAGATCAGTTAGACAGAATCTAAAGAAATAGCAGACAATTGTTTGAGGAAAAGTTCTTGTATATTCAATTGATAATCATGTACAATGAAAACGTATTTATAGCTAATACATGTTCCCATAATTATTTACTTACCTATTCTAAGACTTAGAAATAAGGTAACAATATAACGCAATAACTATATGATACACCAAATATAACCAATTCCGAAAATATCGTCTAATACTCCCCCTCAAGTTGGGACACTTGGTAAGCCAATGCCCAACTTGGACTGAAGATAATCGAACACTTCTCCGCCCAAGGCTTTAGTAAACAGATCAGCAATCTGTTCCTTACTCCGTATGTGTGAAGTTGATATCGTACCACCCATGAGATGATGACGGACAAAGTGACAGTCAATTTCGATATGCTTCGTTCGATCATGAAAAACCGGATTCTTCGCAATATGCAACGCCGCTTGATTATCACAAAAAATCTTCATAGGCAGTGTATGATTAACACCAAGCGACGAAAGAAATGACTTTAACCAAATAAGTTCACTAGTCACGGCTGCCAATGCCCGATATTCGGCCTCTGCCGTTGACCTTGCTACGGTTGTCTGCTTCTTCGCCTTCCACGAAACCGGAGAATTTCCCAATGCAACATAATATCCAGTTAAAGACTTCCTTGACAAGGGGCAGCTAGCCCAATCGGAGTCGGAATATCCTCGCAAGGATAAGTCACAACCTTTACTTATCACAATTCCTTTTCCCGGACTCCCTTTGATATAACGTATGGTTCGATATGCTGCCTCTAAATGCTCTTTTCTCGGAGCATGAACAAATTGTGACAAGATGTGTACGGCATAAACCAAGTCCGGCCGCGTTATCGTCAAATATATTAGGCGACCAACCAGCCGCCTATATTTCATGGGATCCTTCAATATGTATCCCTCTGCCAATGCCAACTTATGATTTGGCTGAATAGGAGTACTAACCGGTTTTGCTCCTTCCATGCCTGCTTCCGCAATTATCTCTAACGCATATTTGCGTTGGCTGAGAAACAGCCCCTTCGGACCGTGTGCCACTTCTATACCCAAGAAGTATTTCAGTTTTCCGAGATCTTTTACTCCGAAACTACGATCAAGGAAACTCTTAAGTCTCGAACTTGCCTCATCATTATTGCTCACTATTATCATGTCATCGACATATACCAAAAGACCAAGAAATATGTCGTTTCTATTATATGTAAACAACGAGTAGTCGGCCAGCGATTGCACAAAACCATACTTCGTTAAAGAGCTTGTTAACTTTGCAAACCAATTTCTCGAAGCTTGCTTTAACCCATACAATGACTTCAATAAGCGACATACTTTATTCGGTCCATGACCTTCGATACCCTGTGGCATCCGCATGTACACTTCCTCATTTAAATCCCCGTGTAGGAAAGCGTTATTAACATCTAACTGTGCTATTGACCAGCCCTTCGCCATTGCTACTGTTAAAAGGCACCTGACACTCGTCATCTTAGCCACCGGAGCGAATGTTTCATGGTAATCAACACCTTCAATTTGTGTATATCCTTGCGCTACAAGCCTTGCTTTATATCGTTCTATCGTTCCATCCGCTTTATACTTTACCTTATAAACCCATCGACATCCAATGGGTCGTTTTCCGGTTGGCAAATCAACAACATTCCATGTACCATTCATTTCTAGTGCACTAATTTCGTTTGCCATTGCTTGCCTCCATTCCGACCTTTTTGCTGCTTCGAAATAGCTGTTGGGCTCGTGAATGGCATCAACCCTTGCTAAGAAGTTCCTGTATGATTCAGAAAAACAATTTGTGGTGACATAATTAACTATTGGATAACGAGTACCTCTCTTTTCGGGTAACGATTGGACTGAGCGAGCTGTAGGTGCGGGGTTTATAATGCGTGTCGACTTACAAACGTAGTCTTTCTTCCAGTACGGCTCGAGCCTTTCGCGAGTACCACGCCGTACCTGATCACTGACTACTTGATTATTATCTGCAACCTCATTCTCCATATTTATCCCTTCAGCTATTTCGTCTTCTTGTACATCACTTGCCTGGACATTCTGATTAATCCCCTCATGTTCTACACTGACATGTATGGGCTCCACAATTGCAAAATTGTCACCCATATTCAACTGAGTCTCGGTTGTGTCTTTATGTGTTTCCAGACTATTGCTAATCATGTAGGGAAAAACATGCTCATAAAAAACCACGTCTCGAGAAACAAAAGAATTTTTTTGCTTTAAATCATATACTTTCCATCCCTTTTTACCTTGTGGGTACCCGATAAAAATACACCGTTTGCCTCTCTCGTTAAATTTATCTCGTGGTTTGTCTTTGTTGTGAGCATAACAAAGACTACCTAATACACGCACATTGTCAAGGCTTGGTTTTATTCCATACAAAACTTCATAAGGAGTTAAACCATCTAGAATACGAGTGGGTGTGCGATTTATGAGATACGCAGCAGTTAAAACACATTCACCCCAAAATTCAATTGGAAGGTTACCTTGGAAACGAAGAGCCCTTGCTTTTTCTAGAATATGTCTATGTTTTCTCTCTACTCTCCCGTTTTGTTGTGGGGTGTCAACATTGCTTGTCTGAAAAATAATCCCGTTCTCACTATAATATTCTTTCATTATGCCGGAAAGAAATTCGGTCCCATTATCACTTTGCACTATTTTCACCTGCTTTCCAAACTGGGTTACCGTCATCTTACAAAAATTAATCATCAACTGACTCACTTCTCCCTTATCTCGCATAAGATATAACCAGACTCCTCTACTACAATCATCAACAATAGTCAAGAAGAATTGTGCTCCGGATAAACTTTTTGTACGATAAGGCCCCCATATATCACAATGAATTAACGAAAATAATTCAGGTTTCCTTTTATTATTTAACTTAAAAACAGAACGAGTTTGTTTGGCTCGACAACAAGAATCGCAGACATCGCTAGAATTCCAAAATAAATCACACCCAACTAAAGACGAAAAGGAAGATAAAATACTGCTTGACGGATGGCCGAGTCTTCTATGCCAAAGTCGTGTGTCACCATTGGTACTCGTTTTTGCTACTACTTCTCGATCACACCTTAGATAATAAACCCCGTCCCTGTGCTCACCCCGTCCAATCTTCATCCTCGTAGATTGGTCCTGTATAACACAATAGTCAGGATAAAAAGTCACGACACAATTATTTTCCTGAATTAATTGTTGTACAGAAATTAAATCACAAGTTAAGGACGGGACGTATAACACATCTTTGAGCGTAAAATTCTCGCTCAACGTAACACAGCCATGCTCATTTGCAATAATATTTGTGCCATTTGGTAATCCAACAGTTGAAGGTTGACCACTCCTTATCTGCTCAAGTAGTTCACGTCTCCCTGTCATGTGGTGCGAAGCACCACTATCAATCATCCAATCACTGATAATTTTTCTATTCATACCTGCTGCTTTTGAATTACCTCCTGGCTTGGCTGCTAAGAAGCTCCTCACCCGTTCTATTTCGTCTGCGGTCAGATCGTTCTTTTGTGGTTCCGCGTCGCCTGTTGAAGCCGCATTAGCAACCTGGTAGCCATTGCCGTTACCTCTGCCCCCACGACCTTGACCACGACCTCCTCGTCGTCCACGACCGCGTCCTCTGCCTTGGAAGCCGTGTTTTGCATAACAATTTTCTTCGGTGTGATAGAACTTCTTACAATACGTGCATCGATCTGGTAGTTTCTCCTCCTCGTCTTGGTTGTTATTGATGTAACTGCCTCTACCATCTTTCGTGGTCGACTTTACTGCCATGGCAGCGTCGTGCACTTCCTCTTTTGCCTTTGACACGGCCCTATGTCTTTCCTCTCGCAAAACGATAGCATATGCTCTACTTAAAGATGTGATCTCGTCTTCCATCAATAAGTTTGTGCGAACATGGCCATAGAGAGTCGTGTCGAGTCCCATAAGGAATTGGTGGACTTTTTCTTCTTCACGTTCTTTGGTTAATGCGGCTGCTGCTCCGCAAGTGCAAGGAGGTACACGACTATAATTACCCAACTCGTCCCATATTGCCTTCAGTTGTGTATAATATTCTACAATTGATTGATTCTTTCTTTGTTTGCATTCGCTGAGTTCGTTTTTCAACTGATGAACACGAGGCGCATTACCAGTTGAATAACGTTCCTGCAATTCCTTCCAAATTTCAGTCACGGTTCCGGAGAACGTAATACTTGGGTGTAGTTTGCTGTCTATTACGTTCCTCAACCACGACTTGACCATGGCGTTACATTGTCGCCATGCCACGCTTTCAAGAGTTTCTCCTCCATCTTTAACAATCGGCTTCTTTACTGCTCCCTCGACGAATCCCAATTTATTTTTGGCGTCGAGACCATTCCGAACTGCATCTGCCCAGAGGTCATAATTATCACCGTTAAAAATCGTTTGCGTCAACATCAAGCTTGGACTATCTGACGGATGAAGGTACAATTGTGAAGACGGCGCAATGTGTTCGATCTTGTTGCTGCCGACTCCCTTTCCCGCATCGTTTGTCATTATGTTGATGTTTTAAAAAATAAAAACGATTTTATTTTGTGTAATACTCCAGGAACTATTGCCCTGATACCATAAAGAAATAGCAGACAATTGTTTGAGGAAAAGTTCTTGTATATTCAATTGATAATCATGTACAATGAAAACGTATTTATAGCTAATACATGTTCCCATAATTATTTACTTACCTATTCTAAGACTTAGAAATAAGGTAACAATATAACGCAATAACTATATGATACACCAAATATAACCAATTCCGAAAATATCGTCTAATAGAATCCTTGAACCAGCTGAATGCACTATAGTCGACAGTCTATCGAATGATCATGTCGATTCATATATCCTTTCGGAATCAAGCCTCTTTGTCTACCCTTGCAAAATCATCCTCAAAACTTGCGGAACTACAAAACTGCTCCTTTCAATTCCAGTCATTTTAGACCTAGCTAAGACGGTTTTTCTTACAGTAACCTCGGTAAGGTACACGCGTGGAAGCTTCCTTTTCCCAAGTGTCCAACCATTTCCTCATAGAAGTTTCACCGAAGAGGTGACGATTCTAGATAGCCACTTTATTGGACTTGGATTAAGTAGCAAAGCAATAATGTTGGGTAATCACAAAACCGCAAAAAATGGCATGTACACTCGGCCTCTAAGGATCCTTCATGGAATTTTGAAATTCAGAGGATTTATACGATCGAAATGTGTATGTGTTAGAACCACACTTGGTTGATGATGCCAAGTTTCATTGTCATTTAATGGTTTGCTTCTTAGTTATGATTTATAGCATTTGAAACTCTCAATTATTTCTCAAGCATGGTGCAAGGATGATCAAAAATGAAGAAAGTTTTAGCCTAAGTCGAATGTTGTAAACGAAGTAGTGTAACATTCTTAGTTTGTCAAGTGGCTGCAAAACCATGCAACAGTGCACGTCACTGTGGCACTGTGTTCCTGATACAACGAAAGGAGAAATTTTCGAATGAGTTTATTTGTCAAAATACTCAACTATCTCTTTCTAAATGATTTCTGATTTTCAAAGAAACAAATTACAAGTTTGAAAGAGAAAATTTTGTTTAATTGAGAAGCTAAGGCTACTTGGTTAATAACCAAGTTCACTTGGGATTAACAAGTTCACTTGGTTAATAACCAATGGTCACAAGTAATTTATGGTTCCCATAACAATTATGGAAATACACTTTACTTTTCAGAAAAAAATGGGCAGCTCTCTTGAGCCTCACAAATCTGATTGTACTATGAGATTTTAAAGTGATTCTTTATCATATTACCGATTGGATAAAAGAGATGATGGTGTGTTGAGTTTCCTTCCTTTACACACTCTTCCTCTATAAATAGCCTCACACTTTGTCATTCATTACCAAGACTTTCAAGAGCATTTATTAAGAAACTTTGCAAATAATTTCTGAGTTTAAAGCTTTGTTTTCAAGTGTTTGCAAAATCATTTTAAGTTTAAAGTCTTCAATCATTTTTCAAAAGAGCTGTAATTCTCCATGTATCAGTTCGCTGCACTGTGACATCTAAGTTTGTTCCATGATCTCGTGTTTAAGTCTTAATTGTGATATCCATGTTCATTAAGTGAACGATTGAAATTCAAGACTCTGTAAACCTGTGAGATAGAACACAAAAACTCTTGAAGCGGAGTAGCTTTAAGTTTGAGTGCAACCGGGGTTGGTTGACGAGTTATTTTCATTGTAAGGGGTTTAGTAAGTTTGAGTAAATTTCTAAACAAGCAATAAAATAACATTGGACGTAGGCTTTAGAGTAGAAGCTGAACCAATTTAAAAACATCGTCTTGTTTGTTCATTTACTTTCACATTCCGCTGCTTATTATTTACTTACTGTTCATCTCGTTATTATGTATGCGCCACAGTCTTCCATACTGTGACGTATTGCATATCTCGCTGCCTTGTCTGTGTCACAGTCCTTCATACTGTGACTTAGACCTGCTGTTACTTCTTGTGAACTTAAATTCAATTAAGCTTCTCAAGTCTTGTACTTAATTGTTCTTGCTTGTGTTATCAAATAACCAAGTTAAGTAGAATTTTTTTTTAAAAGTACACCTAATTCACCCCCTCCCCCTCTTAGGTGTAAATCGTTCTTAACTCTTCAGTATGACAAATTTGAACAAAAACCGCGGACAAGTCTTTCACAAGCTAAGCTAACTCGTGCTCTGCAGCATATATATATGACTGAATCCTCCGGGATTAGAAACATCCTAATAGAATATAGCTATAATATATGGGCGTCAACCATCACTTTAAGGTTTTGGTTGAGATGGTTCATCTATAATGGTATCAGAGCCAGTGTGACCGAAGGTCACGAGTTCAAACCCTGACAGCCCCCAATATCTCACAAACTCACCAGCTGGAATATAACTATGATATATGAGTCTCAACCATCAAGTGGCTAATTGCATTTGGTGCCTTAATTGTTGTAATCTATTAACGTAAAAAATAATAGAAAAAAAAATAAAAAAATAAAAACTTAAATTTACACTACAGAACTCTGACACTTTCCAATTTTACTTCTTTTTTTAATTTCAAAATAAAAACTTTAATTATCAACGAATTGAAAAAAGCTTTCCAAATACTAGTTCCAATGAATTTCTAAACCAAGTGATACACTATTAACACTAAGGGCTTGCTTGGTATGAGGGTAATTATTACGGGAGTAATAGAGCTTAAATGAACTACAAAATGAAGGGAAGTGAAGGGGTTGGAGATGAAAATGGATAGAAGTGGGGAAATATAGTGTAATAGTCTCTCTATTAAGGGAGGAAAAGTTACCTACCTCCCCCTCAAGTAATGCATTACCTCCATATGGAGGTAATAATTCCCCCCCCCCCCCCCCCCCCCCCCCCCCCCGCCTCTTCTTTACCCCCTCCACAACCACCACAAAGCACCAACCTCCTCCAATTTCTTCTTGTTTTAGCTCCCATTACTCCCTTAATAATTACTCTCAACCCAAGCAAGCCCTAACTGTTAATTAATTCATCTTCTACAAATCCTATTAAACCACCAACTAATGAACTATATATATACATAAGATCGTCATTTAATGTACTATCAATTTACAAGTAATATACTCTTCTCTTTTTGTTAACCTTCGAAGCATGAACACAAACACGAACACGAACATGGTGGGTAACAATGGCTTCGTTCAAGTTAAGAAAAGAAACGCAGATGATGACTCTATTGAAAGAGAACGGACGTCTTTGGTAGCTTTGAAGAGGAAAATCATAAGCGGAAAATTTAAACCTAAAAATAATAATAATAACAATGAAGAAGAAGAAAAACAGAATGGGATTGATCTTGCATTAAGACTAGCTCCTCCACGCAGTAGCGATGCCGGTGTGGAGTGGACGATAAGGAAGACGCTTACGATAAGTGACGTTCTTTCACGACAAAATAGGTTGTTCATTGAGAAGGATAAAAAGCACCACATTATGGATTACTTGGATGATGATGAACAAAAGCGGGTGTACAACGGCGGGTGTCCTATTACGGTGGTTGATTTCGATAAGAAAATCGAATATCAGTTGAAGTTTTCGTATTGGAAATCGACTAAGTCGTATGTGATCAATGGTCATTGGCATAAATCGTTTGTAGAAAGAAGAGGGCTTGAGAAGGCTAAGAGTGGAGAGCTTCTTGTTGTTGGTCTTTGTTGGGATGTTGATAATAAGCAACTTCTTTTTTCGGTATTAAGAGATTAATGTAAGACCGTGTTAAAGTATAGTTATTATTGTTCACTGTACATTGTATCCTATCTATATTCTTTGTATCTAGTCTCTTTGTATCCCGTCTCATGGGCTTCCCTCACTTAATTAACTAGGATAGTTAATTGTACATCCTATATAACTCAATGTAATTATACAATAGTAATCAAGCAATTACCAATTCACATGGTATCAGACAAAAGATCCACAAAAACAAACCCTCCATCTCCCTCCTTCGGTTGAAGCCATCTACCCATCAATGGCCATCATTCCCAACCCAAATGAACCCACTAAACCCCTCCTACACCTCAATGCCTCCACCGTGGAAAAGCTAACCCCTTCCACCTACTCCCAGTGGCGGCTACAACTCGAATCCCTCCTAGCAGGATACTCCCTCTCGTCCTTCATTGACGGGACTCCTCCTCCACCGGAGACCGTCACAACCACGGACAAAACTCAATCCCCCAACCCCGCCTTTGGCACTTGGTTTCAACATGATCGATTACTTTTCGGAACGCTAGCAGGTACCCTTGACAAAACCGTGGCCCCCCTCATTACCGGCACCAAAACCACCCGTGAGGCTGATTTGATGTTTTAAATACCGCAAGTGCACGGTTGTCAAAGTAGCACTTGAGGGTCGATTTCCACGGAGAGCAAGGTGATTACTAATCGTTTCTATTCAAACGTTTAGCTAAGTCGGACAAAACTAAGAAGGTAGAGTAACGATTTAAACTAAAAAAAGCAAATATATAAAATTAAACTAATGCTAGAACCAAAGAAACTATAACGAGCTAATAAGATAAGGTCTAAATCAAATGATTAAAAGCCTAGGACTCGACTTTTCCACCGACATTTGCAACTACTATCAAACCCCGTCGATTGGTTGGTAGGGAAGATGCGTTAGGAGGAAACGCCTCTAATTCGCCAAGTATCTCCCTCCCGGGTTCACACATGGACACTAGTAACACCGACCTATCTCTCTTCCGGGTTCATAAGCCGGACTCCCTTTACACAACACTCTAGCATCCGAGGACGCGCGACATCCCAAAGATACCCAAGTATTAGTCAAGGTTAATAAGCACGCGATAAACCCCGGTCCTCCAACCCCTTTTCTCAAAGGTGATATTCAAACCGACTACCAAAGGTGTCCCCTTCAAGTTCCCCCTCCCGGGTTCAACCCAAATCAACTACTAGTCTAGATGGGGAGAGCCCGACTCTCAACCTAATCAACTCCCGTCGATGGTCAAGGGTAAAGAGTCAACGACAAACCCAAATAAAACAATAAACAATTAAAATCCCAAGGTAAGCCCCAACCAAATCCCCCAACAACCAATTAAAGCGGAATTTAATGGGTTAATCACTCATGTCAGGGATTAATCGAGTCCTAGTAAGAAGACTACTCACTATTCATAGTGATAACACAAGAAAAATCAATAAAGATTAAATCTTTAGTGTTGAACATAATAAAGATTAGATTTTTATCCAAGACAAGTAATTTCTCAATTAAAAGGAACTAAGAATCAATAAAACTAAAATTCAACAACTAAGCATAAAGGAAAAACCTTTATGAACAAACTAACTCTAAAAATTCAAACTCTAAGTACTACAATGAAAATAAGAACAAATAAAAATAATGAAAGAGAAAGAGATAGTACCAACAATGAAAGATAAGGAAGAACAAATGAATTAGAAGGGAAAATAAAGCTTCAATCTTTGATTAGATGAAAAATTGAGAACTATAGATCCATTTACAAGGGAGTAGTTGAGTTTTCTCTCTCTAAAAATGCTCTAAAATGAATCCCCCCTTCAAGTTTTCAGGTTTGGTCAATTTATACAAGATTAAAATCACGCAAAACGAGGTCGTATAAGGCCGGGGTGAACAGTGTGCGAAATTGAGATTTCGCACGGCTCACTTTGTTCCGCACGGTCGAACTCGCACGGTGCCTTCCTCTCTGATTCGGTTTCGCACGGCCGTTTGTGTACTGCACGGCTGATTGCGCACGGTCACTACCTCCCTGCATTGATTTCGCACGACCCATCTCGTGATGCGCACGGTGCCTTGGGATGGGATGTGGGCCTGCTCGAGTGAAGCCATGGTGGCTGAGTATATTGTGGGTCCGTGCCCGGCGGTGCTGCTACTGGATTGATGCGGTGGTGCGAGTTGACGGGTTCCGATGTCGGGTTTTCGGGTTTTAAACGAAGAAGATGGGTGAAGAACTTGGAAATGGAGGTGGACTTATTGTGAAGACGAGAAGTGGTCTATGGAGGCTGAATTTGTATGGTTATTGATGGTAATTCAAAGGTTGACATTTCTTTGAGAATCAACCATTGTAAATTGAATATGAAGGTTGAGAAAATTAGGAAACAAACGAAGAAGAAGGGGATTATTGGAATTGGGATTTTTGGTCAAGTAAATGGGTCAACACTCAACAAGGCCTTTTTATATGATTCATCTTTATTTTCTTCCCTTTGGCTCCGTCTCAACCCGTCTTACCACTCGGATTTGTTACCTGCAAAATAAAATAACTCAAGCAATACCAAAATCCCGAAAACTAATACATATTGACACTAATTAATATAAAACCGCTACTATTCTATTTTATTACGATATGAGCGAATAATAGAAAAGTCGAGTCATTAATTAGACTAAGTAAGAGATAAAATGTAGGGTAAAATCGAGTAAAATATTGTGTTATCAAATCTCCCCACACTTATCTCTTACTCGTCCCCGAGTAAGTACTAGGACTAACTACGAACTCTTCTAAAAGTGAGTGCACGATATAAGCACCACCTAGCTATTATTAGACTACTAATATCCGAATGAGTATTAGCGCACTCAACGCCCTTTCAACTCACATAGTCAATGATCATGGGAAAGATGCATGACTTGCAAGGCAAGTGAGGTCTTGCACAAAATGGATGAACCAAACAATTAAGCAATTAATCATTCAATAAACGGTTCACAAATGGACAAAATGACTACCCTCCTCATATAGGTAGCCGAGGCCAAAGCCAACAAGTAAGTTGTTTTATTCATCCGATCATTCCTTAAATAGTAGTCAAATAACTAATTAAGAAATTCCGTTAAAAATCTATGAAAACTATGCTTACAAATGCATGAAATCGATTAGGCACCCGCGCTACCATTCAAAAACTAGTAAAGCAAGGGTGAAAGATTGTGGAATAATAGGTCTCCCATGAGTTATAATCCAAAAGCGGTGGTGTGGTCGGCCTCTCAATGTTAAGAGGTAAGGGTCTACCCATTTTGGCAACTTATTTGATATTTGGTTTGGGAAATATTTTTGGGTTTTTGTTGTTTGTCCCAAATATTTGATTTTTTTGACTTTTTGGTTTTTGGTAGTGCTTGTTTGGAATTGACAATTCATGAAGTCAAAATGTTAGAGATTTGTGTGTGTTTCAACAATTTGGACCCACCGCTATATAAGTGCTCGAATGGGGGTACAAGCATAACGGTGGACACCCATATTCCCAAAGATTCAACCGTTGATCACCCACCGAAATCTTTCAACTTGCGCACAATGTGCCAAGTTGGGTGGCCGGAAGTGACGGGATTCCTTAAAAGAACATGAGCGTGAAAACCTCATTAAACAATCGCATGATCAAAAGGAAACAACACTCTTCTTTGGGGAAGTTTAAGCACTAAAAATGACCTCCATGGTCGCCTTCGTCCAACCATCACTCAAGAATGTTTAACAACACGGGTTGAAATGGAATGAAAAACCTTGCAAAACTCGATTTACTTTGACCTTGGCCGTTTGGAAGCCTAATATTAACTCATGTATATGTAAGCATTGTTTTCAAAAGAAATTTAACTAAATTTTAAAGTTAGAAAAATGACTACTATTATTCGGAATATTCAAAATCATTAAACCACTTATCGTATTTTTGGTATTTTCTTTGAAAACATTTTTTTTTTATGCAACTAAACTACATGAATGCAACTAGATATTCACAAACTTATCATGAATGCAAACTAAGTACGATAATGCAACAAATAAGCATGCAAACTATAATAGCAAATGCAATCCTAATCTACAACACAACATTCCACAACCACCAATTCCTCAAATCATCATCAACAAGTCAAAAATCTCCCAACTTCTCATGTGAAATTACAAGAAAAGAAAGGGTGAAGGTTGAAAAGATCATACCAAATCTAGACTCATAAACCTTCGTTCTTGTCTCCGATCATTGGTTGCGGAACCTACACAAGTGAACAACTACGCACAAGCACAAATATATACAAAGAACACGTATTTTTGGATTTTTCAAAATTTTCAAATTTTTTTATTTTCACAACAATCCCTACACTAATCTCCTCCCCACACTTAAACCGGACATTGTCCTCAATGGTC
Source organism: Heliosperma pusillum (assembly GCA_022085475.1). Classification (NCBI taxonomy): domain Eukaryota; kingdom Viridiplantae; phylum Streptophyta; class Magnoliopsida; order Caryophyllales; family Caryophyllaceae; genus Heliosperma; species Heliosperma pusillum. The sequence continues at coordinate 5,395 of JAIUZE010001811.1, read as the reverse complement.
CAAATGTTAGGAGAAGAAGGAACATAAAGAACAAGCTTTTTGTATTTTTGATTTTTTTTTTAAGAAAAAGAAAATAACGTGTTTTTGAAAATTTTGATAGCAAGAGTACGTAAATAAAAATGCAATAAAGAATAAGAAATCTAAACTAAATGCAAGCTAACTATATGAATGCAAGGTTGTTTATTGAGAATGAAAAGAGAGCTAATTAAAATTAACTCCAATTTGGATGCCTAAGGAAATTTTTGGATTAGAGAGAGTTTGGATTTTCAAAGTGGGGGTGGGTAAGGGACAATGTTCAACTCATGAGTGACTCTAAAAGTATGATAATCATCTAAAGTGTACATGCTCAAAGTTAGAGTTGAAGTGATCCACTTACTTGAAACCCACAAGGGAGAAATTTCAATCTTTCTCCATTTTGCATCATAGTTGCTCAAAGCCCTTAGCAACTTGTCGAACTCATTTTCAAAACCCATGAAGAAACACAAGTAGATAGCCAATAACCCCAACACATAGAAAATCAAAGCATAAGACCAAAGCTTGATCAACTCTTCTTCACCATCTTCATTTGGCCACCAAGTAAGTGAGGTTGGCAAAATATGGCAAGGTTCACTCAACACTCCACACTCTTTGTCAATGTTGGGTGGTTTTTCATGATGGACGGGAGGAATGAGAAGTGTGAAAACACTAACTTTCTCAAGAGGATCATGTTGGTGGGTCATGGGAGGCTTCAAAGGAGTAGGTTGAGGAGAAAGAATTTCCTCCACTTCATCTTTTCCATCACCATTGAGGAATGTTTCTAAACCGACTCCCTTAATGGCCTCTTCTATGGCGTCTACTTGACTTTCCCAACTACTAGAAGTACCATCAACCCAAGGTGCATTTTCAAGTATGCTCAAATCAATAGGAATTGGAGAGTTCAAGTAGGCTTCAATTTCCTCATCAATAAGGCGATCAATTTCGTCTTCTCTTGAACTCTCTTTGACACCAACATCCAAAAAATCATCATTTTCAACTAGATTATGCTCATTCAAGCAATTATCTAACACATCCACCTTACAACAAGAGTTGCTCATAGAAGATGACTTCATTGACTTGTTGAGTTCAAATTCAATCTTCTCATTACCCACTTGAAGCGAGAGTTTACCATTTTTGACATCTATCATAGCACCTCCCGTGGCCAAGCAAGGCCTACCTAATATGATTGGCACTTGACTATCTTCGGGCATGTCCATGACAAAGAAATCGCATGGGATCACAAGCTTTCCAACCTTCAAGGGGATATCTTCTATCACGCCCAAGGGATACCTAACCGAACGATCGGCTAGTTGCAAGGAGACTCTTGTAGGCTTCAAGTCTTTTAGATGTAGCTTCTTGAAGATAGAGAGGGGCATCAAGCTAACACTTGCTCCCAAGTCACACAACGCCCTCTTTATCGCTACCCCTTGGATTGAACATGGGATAGAAAAGCTTCCCGGATCTTCAAGCTTGTTCGGAATATTTTTGGTGTGGGTAAGGATGGCACTACATTCCCTAGAGAGGTTAACGGTTTTTACCTCTCCGCTCTTCTTCTTCATAGTGACAAGCTTCTTTAGAAACTTCCCATAATTGGGGATTTCGTCAATCATGTCAAGAAATGGGATAGTGACATTCATCCCCTTCAAGATATTCAAGAACTTCTCATATTTCTTCTCAAGTCTTGGCCTTGCGAGCCTTTGAGGAAAAGGAACCGGTGGTGTATTGATGGTCGGTTTGTCGTCAAAACAAGCATCAAAAATAACCCAATAAAAGTAGTATAAAGGGGTCGAAATCCACGAGGATGGGGGAGGTCAACTACTAGTTCGATTGAATCCTATTCTAGCCTAAAATATGACGGATTGGAAAGTTAACTAAAAACTAGGAAAAACAAGTAATCGCTAAGTAATAAAGATGAAAACAATTAGGGGAAAGGCTAGGGTAAAGGGTTCACCTTAGGGGGATTTAATGGGTTAGTCGGGTAACTAGCGAAAGGGGTAAATAATTCGAGTAAAATCGATTCCTAATGTCTCAACAATCGATAATCATCAACAAGCTATCGCATTTGTCTCAAATCACCCATATAAACACTTAGTCTAATCGTCTCTACCACCGTCGCTTAAGAGAAGATCAAACCATGCTTGATAAAATGGTAACTTTCGTTCACACATTTCATCAAACACTTGGTGTTCATATGGGCAATACCCAAATCATTTACCACAAACTTGCTAATTAACCAACCTAATACCCCACATGATCCACCCTTAGGCTCCCCTAAACCCTAGAGGATAATCTACTCACACATGGTAAAGGAAATCAAAGCACTAAAGGGAAGGGGGAGTTCAATCACCATAATACTATGAGAAGAATAAAGATAATAATCAAAAGATGAATTATAGACTAGAGATGGAAATTAATTGCATAAACAATAAAAAAGATGAGAGATTTTATACCAAACAAACTTATATTGATGAGTATGAGGGAATGTCTTCACCCAAGTCTTCAATACAAACTCCACAAATGAAATGAAATACTAGAATCAACAACTTGAAATGAGAAACTAAACTAGATTAGGGAAATATTAGGAGAGTATTTAATGATTAATTTGGGTTACAAATTTCTAGGGTTTCGTGCTAAAAGGAATGTTGAAAAGACTAAAAAAACTGCTTACAAAATAATAAGGGGGGGTATATATAGGTCTCTCGAAATTAAGGAAAAAATTAGAAGAAGAGGCGAATTTTTCAGTCTTGTGTTCCCGGCCGGTCGACCGGCCGCCGGGCCTCTGACCGGCCTGGGACACAACAGTGTCTTCAGAAACTCGCCTTCAAAATGCTTCAAAAATCTTCTAAGTATGGGAAATAGTGGTCTGGGCCGGTCGACCGGCCGCCGGTCCCCCACCGGCCTGGAGCACCAAATCACTCTCACATGCATTCTGATGTAGGTGTGGGCCGGGTAGTCGACCGGCCGCCGGTCGACCGGCCGGCACTACCTGACCCTTTTCTTCACTTTTTCAACATCTTCATTGGTGGAGTTGATGTCTAGGCCGGTGGACCGGCCGCCGGTCAATAGGCCGGCTGGCACCACCTGGAGGGTCAATTCTTCATTCTTCGACTCATCTTCGAATCCCGACTCATGCAATGTCTTTATGCACCGAATCCTTCATTTCCGCCTTAATTCCTGCAAATAGAGATCGATATTCATAGCGCGGGAAATCGGGAAATAAAATGCAATTAAAGACACGCAAATCCGTGTAAACGGACCAAAAGGGGGACGAAAATGAGGTAAAAATGTGACTAAATAAGTGCTTATCAAAATTCCCCACACTTAAGACTTACTCGTCCCCGAGTAAGTAAACAAAATTCGAGACCCATAAGTACCCTTATTCAATACTACTCTAATATTAAGGCTACAACCTAAACTATTAATAATATCCGACGGTAGGCAATTGACGGGCCTCCTCCGTCCCTTCAACTCACAACGAGATACTCATGAGGTAGAGTACTTCCTTGCAAGGCAAGTGGGGGCTTGCTCAAAATCTCGACGCATCCAAATGAAAAAACACGTAAGAACACGACAAAGATGCATCTAACAAAAGAAAAATCACATGCCTCATCCATGTGACGGAAGTATCTAAAAGGAAAACCGTTTAAATAATGCACGATCCTTATAAGCCACTAATATCATAAAGCATGGAAAAATATTCGCCTCCTAGCGGTGCAATTCTAATGAAAATTTCGAACCCCGTCTACTATTTGCTTGGCCAAAAGCGATAAGATGGAAGATGGAAATGAAATCCTCGTGACGTTATTAAGCACAAAAGCATATGGAATTCACGTTTCTCAAATAAATGAGACACAAGGGTCGTCCCGTCTCACTATGCAACTTCAAAGGTGAATGATTCAAGAAAGATAGAAGGAAATTGAGATTTGAGTCTTATTGCTTGGAAAATTTTCCATTTCACACTTTGTTTTCTTTTTCTTTCTTTTGATTTGCATTTTGGTTTGCAATTTTTGGCATGAAAGCACACGGTTTCCGTCAAGGACATGCGGTCGGAACCAACAATAGGGGTATCCCCACCGTAGTGGCATCGAAAGGGGGCCTAGAAATGGGCCCACTAGAATCCCTAGAAGTTCCGTTTTGCACTTCCTCGACGAAAACAAGAAAAGATGATAATTGACTCAATATTTTCAGCTTGTTTGATTTGTTTCCCCCTTTTTTTTTTTTTTGATCAAAAGTGGAAGCACAATGAATCATGGTTGGTTGCATAGCAAGAACGGTCACCTAAGAATTCTTTCTGCCATCGGAATAATCACATCAATCGAGGGTGTCGAGGTGGAATAAGCGCAAACTCGTGGCTCGGCATTAGTAGACGGGTTAAAACTCACTAGAAATGCACAACCCAGGGCGTCTAAAATTCCACGATTAAGATGAACACTTTATGAATAAAAAAGTAGCAAAAATGGGCTATGCACATTCAACAAGTTTTCCAAAAAGACAATTATTAAAACATTTTTTCTAAATGCAACTATATGCCATGATGCAATCTAGCATATATACAACTTAAATGCACATGCTCTAACCGACTATATGACACATAAGTTAATGCTATCTCCTAACAGCACACAAGTGGCACACACGCCAATCAACAAAATTCACACCATCGTCATCAACACATCCCGTCCTCAAGTAAGAAGGAAAAGAGATAAGGGAGAAGAGAAATAGGAAAGATCTCACCAAAGCGTCTTCATTTTCCCTTTTTCGTGCCTCATATGATGTGGGGCGCACCTATGGATGGAGATAAAAAGAAACACACGGCAATATATACAAAATAAACTATATACAAACTAATCTAAACAAATATTTTTTGGAAAATTTTCAAATTTTTTCGATTTTTAGGCATTTTTCAACTTTTTTTTTTTTTTTAAAAATCAACGATATATACAAAAGAAATAAAATCCTCCCCACACTTAAGTCTTACTCGTCCCCGAGTAAGTGACTCAAATATGGAAGGAGAGAAAAAAGAAAAGGAAAAACAAAACAATCTTTTTGGGTTTTTCAATTTATGGGAATTCCCTCCCCACACTTGGTATTTACATGGTGTGAGGGGTGAATTCAAAACAAATAACATGTTTTGGGGTTTTTAAATATTTTGAAAAATAAAAACTTGTTTTTGGGGTTTTTAAATATTTTGAAAAATAAAAACAATATGAACAATATATACGAGAGGGTTAGCTCTAAGTAAATGCATGGACTAAATAAAAGTCCTAAAACTAAATGCAAAATGATATAATACAATGTCATGATCTAAGTAAATACAAACTACACTATATGGATGCAAGGCTAATATGTGACGATCTGTTACAAAATTAAATTCTAATGCAAG